>JAZDUA010000008.1:5082500-5302500 GCA_038098605.1 Gryllus longicercus | reverse complement strand
TATCACTATTATAATTTAAAGAAAAAACTGGAGGCGTTTGAAAACCAAATATTATCAATTTTCTTCACATAAAGTAAATTTTACGTGTAAACAACCATATTTTTAAAAACTGTACACGATTTTATTTAGAGCTATTTTTTAATATATTGCATTACGAAAACAAGGTGGCTTCTGAAATGAACCAGTTTGCTTCATCTGTCACACTTCATATATTTGCTTCCCTGGCATTAAAGGACCATGGAATTGTTTCTGAAAATAGTTTTAGGTTTTTAAAAACACACATTTGGCTTTTTGTCAATTCTGAAATTCATGTTAAAGAAGCTGTAGCCAATATGTTTTAATACAAAGAATACAGTTTTCTTGCCTAACTAGTGAATCACAAGGAGTTATAAGTTTATGTTTTATGTTTGACACAAAACATTAAAAATTGACTACGTTATGTTCCTCATACGAATTAATCCAATTCTCCTTATATAATTGTAAAATTTCTTGTTACTTTCTACAGGGTACATTCTTAAAATATTGTTTTACAGGATGATAACTCGGCTGATGTGAAAAAAATGCGTGAGATATCTTATGCTTATCATCAGATGGAGCTCAAAATCGAACATTTAAGATGGGAAAAATATCTTCACCAATCACAAACGTTTAACTATGACCCATTTAAAATTTTCAGAGCTTTATCATTCACTCTGAAGCTGGGGGGGGGCAAAAGGACAAAGAGGGCAAAGGGGACAAATGGGGCAATGGGGCAAAATTAGACAACTGGTCAAAATGGGACAGAGGGCTAAAATTAGACAAGGGGGACAAAGAGACAGGGGAAACAAGAGAAGAAACGGAACAAAAGGTAGAAGAGGGGACACATTTCATAATTGATTTCTTGTTATAATAACGAAGACAAATGTCATGGCTTCAAATGACATTACTTTCAGTGGAAATTTAAAAAATGTAACTTTAAAATGAATAGGTGAAAGCCAGAACGGTATAAGTGATATTTTATAAATTCTGAGAAAAACTAGTTTATTTTGGGTTATATTTCAGTGGCAATGTATTTTCATGGTTTTAATGAACAATTCAAATGTCGTGGTTTTAATGATGAAACGAAGAACCACGACTTTACAGTAATATTGACTTAAATATATTTCTCAGTATTTATAAAATGCCTCTTCGTATACCTTTCTGGTTTTCACCCATTCATATATCTGCACCAAAACAATTGTAAAAATAAATTTTGTTCACATTTATTCCCAAAAATTTGATTTTGTGGCAACAACACATTTACCAAAAGATTTATTAGCACTGGTAAAGTAAAAACCTAAAAGTCCACTAAACTACTTTTTATGGAATCTCGATCATTTTAACGGCCGTTGCTACGGATGCGCTCTTAGTTCGTGTAGATGGTTGGTTGCTAATGCACAAAGAGCGTGTTTGTCGACATAAATTAAAACGAATGAATTCAACGATGAGAATACCTTTACTGCAGAACGGAAGTCATGAGGAGTGTCTCCATTATTTGCAAAGTTTGCTAAAATATTCTGAATATGTTATTTGTTGAGACGCAGTCGGTTCAATTGAGGTCAATATTCTTACTCATATTGTAACCTCTGACATACTGGCCGTCCACTTGCGGTAGTTGACGCGGAAGCGGGCCGCAGTGTCCTGGAATCCCTCAGCCAGAACTTGAAATCGCTCAGCCACAACTCTTGTGCCGTAACACGTTGCTCGCTTGAGCCCTAACATTACTCTCGTTTCGACTTGTGCACCTTCGCAGGTCTGTCTACTTCAAGCACTCGCATCTTTCTCCGTTTATCTCCCTGCTCTCACTTCGTCGCCGCTTTCCCCAGCTTCCCCTTCTCTCGTCCACTCCGCTTGATAGCGTAAGCCCGATTCGTCATCGACCAGTATTGTCGAACTAATTGGTCGGTCCAGGTCACGTGTGAGGTGAATCCCTATTTTCGCTGATATCTCGCCTGCGACGCGTGCGTACATCTTCACATATTCGCTGGCTCCTTATTGCTTTTCTTTTCTGTCTTTCCTTAACTTTGCGTGATATATGGAAACTATTGAAAACAATATTTTCTCCGCTCCAATTTGTTTTTCTTTATAAATTTTTGTATGGATAGTGTTAAATATATAGTGACATAAATGACATTTGTTGTATTCTTTTAATTTGCATATCTCTTACGTCGTTAACATAAGGATTACAGGCTCTTTTCTACATAAATGCATCTGTGAGTAAAAGTACTTGAAATGTTCACTTATGATGTTTCTCGAAAACTGGAAAGCATTCTCGGAAAATTAACTGAAAATTGATGCATTTTCACAAATATTCAAACGACATTTTCTCAAAAACAGTACCGTATTATTCAATGTACAAGAGTACGAAGAATTAGGTTTTACTCTTTTATAATCTTCTTAAAGTCATATTTCAATTCTACTACCCACGGACCAAAAAATTGAGAAAACGTGAAACAATATTTTTGGGGCGCTGATAGATACCAACTGGAAGAGGTGAGACAAAACCGACAAATTTCACCAGACTTAAGTTAGGGTAATTAGTACAATAAAGTCTCTTCCATTCTTTGGCACCGCTAGTTTAAAATAATGGATTCTTTTTTTACCTCGTATACTTTACTATTTCAAATCATTTTTAAAGGAATCAGAAGTTTGTCTTGGGTTTCATTGCGCACATTCAATACTTTTGGAAACCTTGGTCAAATTGGCTGTAAAAATGCATATTCAACCATATCGTAGTCATACTTCCATCCTGAATATTACATTACAATAAATAATATTTCTGTTTGTTCTGTAATTATTACTGTGGAGCGTTAAACATTTTTGTTTCATCTTCCTCACATTTACTGTTTTTCGTCGAATTCAATTCGATGAATTACAATTTCGTTACATAGACATTTAAACGATATCTAAGATTAAAAGTTCCAATTTAATTTAGTCGGATCTTTCTCAGAGGTAATTAAGTAATTTAATATAGTCATAACTGTCGTTGTAGGAGCAAGATATAGGGGAATATTAAAATTCGAGATAACGGAGCAGTTCGATATTCCCAGGATATTTCTGTACATTTACCACTCTATTTCCCAACTTTCTGTTATTGTATACACACCATGTAATTACAATCTTCAAAAATTTGAGTTTTCTTCCACCTTTTGTCACTGGCCTACGATCAAAAGTCAAAAGTCGATCCTCTCTAATTTTACTATCGATTTTTACACTGACCTACGATTTTTTGTCATTTTGGTGGTGTAAAACCAGCCTTTCTGTGAAAATCTGAATATTGACATTGGCCTTTCTTGCGTCAAGCAACAGATATAATAATGGATGTCGGTATATCCGAGATCGATAAACTCCGACACCGTTTGACTGATCTCCATGAAAGTTGGCACATCTAAGTGTTTTTTCATGAAGTGTTTTTTCATGCTGTTCATTTTTTTGTAACTCTTCACTAGATGGCGCTGCAGCACAATATGGCGCTTCCGTTAAATGCAATTTCCAGACCACCTGGGCTTCATTGTTGCTGACAGTTGCCATGTGATGTGGGGCGGGGCATGAGCAGGTCAGAACGACAGGGCACCGAGGGATGTAGAGAGCGAGAGAGGGAGTGAGAGCAAGAGAGAGCTCGAGGGAGCGGGAGCCATGGCAACGTCTACCGGATACTGCTAGTACAATGTGTAATAAGTAATCAAATACATTTCTTATTCAATTATTTCCTAAAGGAATGAGATATTTCAATATAAAAAACGGTGGTCGTAATAATACAAATAGTCAGCTTTAAAAGAACAACATGAAATTTTGATGGTTCAATTAGTCTTTTCAACCTTCTACGTAGTAAACGCGTTATTTAAAATCCCATTACACAACCACATTATTTTCACACTCTGTAGATAAAAGTACTTATTATTACAAAATTATTACATTTGATGTTTCCATGCAAATGATATGCAAATATATGACGTTAAAAATGCAATTTAATGGGAACGAAGGTAATGCATAAATATCACGTTTTATGCTATTAAAACAGGGCAATAATTTTCCATATTTTATAAAAACCAAGTGTTTTGCGGAAGAGTGGTTGTTAACTCCTGGGTTGCATTTTCCAGAGAAATCAAACCCGCTTGAGCGAGAAGGTTCACCATGACACTATCGTCGTTAGGGGGAGACAGAATGCTAGTTATCTCCCTCTCAATGTGTCATCCCTGTGGAAGCGAGGCGTGTTCCATTTTCCTGCCAATCTGCCTCCTGAAATATTCGATTCCAATTAGCACGTGACGGAACATGAACTGAGGGAGCTTCGTGGGCTCATCTGTCAATCGCTGCAGAACCGCGTTCGGGGAAATGTATTTAAGGATCTGGTTCTGAATCATGGGAAGTGAGATATTCACTATCGGTGTTATTTTCATCAATACGCATTTCAAATGAATGAACGCAATTCGGGGTTTTTCCTTCGCAAATTTGTAAAAACAATTAAAACGGGCATTCAAATAACAAAAAAATTCAAATAGCATAAAAATATGCGAGAACAAAAAAATCACTGACGTTTCTAATTCTACAAATCATTTAGTTTACTTGCGTAAAGCAATAAGACGCCTTGTTCTGAAGATCAATAATATAATTACTGTAAAGTGGCGTACCGACAGGCAGTGAAATTTCATGGGTATCCGCCTCAATCTCCCACGCCAATTCCCCAATACCACATACGATTATAGTTTTTACTAGTTTTTGTTAGTTTAATTGGTCATTCGCGCAACCACGTTGAACTATCAATTTTATGTAATGACCCGACGTCATACCTAATAATTTTATAAAATATAAGCGAAGCCAAGCACTCAGTGTAACGGTTGGACGTATTGTACAAGTATGATGCTTTCTCGCAGCATCTGATGAAGGGCGAGTGCGGGCACGCCGACTTCCAAATCAAGGTCAGCCAGCAGAGGCACGGTACGAACGGCGAATACGTCGATGACAGAACTCGATAATGTAATGTTAGCCTTACCGCATCACGAGTGCCTCTTGTATGCTTTCGGCCGTCATACAACACAGGAGCAACAAGTGTCACTACATTCGAGCCGTGCTTGCTCGTAATATTGATAGTTAGCACTGTGGATTGGCGCCCGCGAATGCCCCCGAAACCAAGACATTAGACACCATTGAAAATGCCGAAACTAACTTGGTCAATGTACCGTGTATTTTCCTCTCTATGGGGATCTCTTGATATGACGCGGTTTTGTGAAAGTTTCGAGGTCGCAGCTCGAGCCACTGTTTGAAAATTTCAACCTCAGCTAAATGAGGTTTGAATCCATGGCTCATTCACTTAAATAGTATAAAATGGAATACTTTAGATGTTTGGAAGAATTTCGAGCCAATGTTCATTGGCTCAAGACACTAAACACTATTACAAGAGTGTTGCTGGATCGCAGCAATCCCTTAAAGCAATGCAACAATCGGGAATTTTGCAGATTTCGCTTTTCGACAGAAACTATATTTGGCTGACATTTTGCTACCTGACTTCTATCACATGGACGGAATAGAACGGATTTACACGTAACTAAAAGTTGACTTCATTCAAACCCGTTTTTCGTAATTATTTAAGAAAAATATGCAAGTTAATGTTTTTATTACAACTTCATGTTTTTGGAGTTTATCTTTTGGAGCAGAGATGTATTTTCTTTGTATGTTTTCATTTTTGCCTTCTCCAACAATTCCTCTTCGAATTTTTTAAGAGATATTAAAATATGATAATTTATTTTTTATCAAAGACTTATATCTTAGATTTCAAAAAAACTGCTAATTACATCCTATAAAATTAAACTACATGCATGAACTATCTTGGCACTGCAAGCAAATGGCTCCTCAGAACAGTGTAATTCAAATATGTTAGTAATAAATAATTTTATAAAAGAAAAACGAAAATTGCAAGGATTTATTAGCAATAACCAAATGCAAATTGCAGATATTAACTTCACGTAAATTCTTATGTTGATAATATTTAAATTAGTAACACTCTTACTGAACTACTGTTTGAAGAATATATAATTTTAACATATACTATTATCCTTTTTTAATACAATATTAGCTCTAAGATTTTTCAAATTTAAAAGAAAAAGTTTACCCCTCCCAATATGAACTATATTCATTATCTATCACTATTATTAATTCAGAAGGAAAATTCACTGCCCTCTCAAAAAAGAAATTGATTTGTAGTAGATGTTATGAAAATAGCACTAATTTTAACAAATATTCAAACATTTGCAGGATGTTATCTGGTTCAATTTCTAATCAATTCTTTTCATTGCTCCAAATCAATTACATCATATGCAAAAGATATGTATGTCACTGTTACAAAATAACAGATCTACAAGTAAGGACATTTTTTATTGAATATACAATATTTACATTTAATATGTTCACTCATAAAATCACGTTTTCGGCTAATTGTGATATATGTTTAGGAATTTCTTTTTTACGAAAACTACTATTTTATTAAGAAAACTAAGAGCAACTACAAACATGCAATTTGGTCACAAAGACTTACCTTGTAGTTGCCTACAACCTCGCGCAGGTTTGCTCGGATTCGATGCCCTGAATTCTTAACATATTTTCGTCCAGACTTGCCTTCTCTTACTAATTATTCTGCCAAATTTCTGTCAGAATCCCCATTTCTTTTTCAAACCAAGCTATCTGAAGTAATACAAAATGAAATTTGACATGGTATTGTAATTATTTTGAAAGTGTAATTCGTCATTCATTACATTATCGTGCAAAATAAGAATGGAAATACAATTCGTACATACGCTATCACACGCACCTATAACCACTATTTTGCCGCAAACTTGTCACATTCTACTGCAAATAAACACGACGAACGCCGTTCGTATTTGCCAAGGCAATGTTGCCAAAACGATTTTCCAGAGCCCCGGCTTAAAATCGTGGCTTTACCAGGCTTCGTTGAATCGTCGTTTTATCAATCGGATTCGCGCCACGGCTCCAACCGTGGCTCAGACCACGTCTTAGAAATTCACCCTATATCTCCCAAAATCTTTCTGTTGTCAAGTCTCAATGTCTTCTCTAAACCTTTCTTGGTAAAGTCTGAATCTTTTCTCCATGCCCTGACGATCCGCGCTCTAGCATCCTCCTTCCCAATATCTCCTTCTATTCCGCGGCTCCACGACAACAGGTGATCGAAAGACGGGATTGCATTCGCTCTTTAAGTTTGTTTATAGAACATTCAATGCAACTCGTGAGATTATTGTGATACTCTCTCTTCCTGATCTTGATACACGACCATCTTATTGGATTTTCTTCGTTTATTCATTTCTGTACAGTATAGAAAGGAGTTAGTCTGGTTGCACACTTGCGCATTACGAATAACTCTTGAGGGTCCTGGCTACTGTCGGATACTATCTGGGGCTAACTACAACTGGGACTAAATGGGGCGTTTTTTCGACTCGAGGCTAACGAGGGACGAAGATGGCTCCCAGGGGCTCGTAGCCAATTCAGTACATATATAATTTGGGCTGTGGGAGCGCTGGGGCGAGAACTTCGACGGATTGTAATGTGTCCACGAATGGTGACACGTTTACATACAATAGATATGAGACGCACTCAATATTTCAATTGAATAAGTTGTAAATAATTATATCCTCGTATATCCCTTAACTTTTCTCCGCCATTTTCTCCTGACCTAAGAAAACTCATGCCCCTTCATGGACAAGACGACACGGTTTAAGGAACTAAGACGCAACTTTTCCGAATTATGTGCGATTGCAATATGTACCGCAGGTATATTTTCACAATAATAAACTGCAAACTTCTATTTTTTCGACTTAAATCTTTCTAATGCATGACGGAGCATGGGTGATTGGGGCATTCCCTATCCAGCAATATCAGACTCGCAGTTTTCTGGTGGTTTCAAAAAACAGTCATATAGTCTTAGCGTATTATATAAACACATGATACAATGCAATGATAAATATATTCAGTACTGTGGAATGAAGTTCTGCGACAGTGTTACCTTCGTGCAGCAAAATCTTAAAAGCGCAAAGTGGAAGTAATCAGACAATGCTGCGGCAAGGGCAGAATGGAAAAAATAACGCCGGTGCTCAAACAGCAAATGCATTCTCTTGCAACATCCTTGCAAACACTTTATGAAAACCTGGCACACACTTTTGAGCAGCGGAAGGCGTGCGTTATTGAGGAAGCAATCTTTTATCAAGAATCATTTCGATGTAGGATTCGAATTTCCGGTCGAGATGTAGCACCAAGAGCGGCCAGATGATGTATCCTCTGAAAGTTTCAAGAAAATACTTGACGATCAAGTAATCAGAATATGAATTACTAACTAGTGAACTTCGCTCTCATACTCAACCTTTTTCGTACTAGAAAATACCCAGTTATCTAGAAAGTCATAACAAATTGGACTAGAACTACTTCATTTGAAGCTTTATATAATTATGAAGTGATTCAATCATGAATTTTATGGCCGTAAGCTAGTATCACATTAAGTGGTCTAACAGATTAATAATAAATTCAATTCGAACATTCAATCATTATAATGATGAGTTTCAAACAATGTACTTACAACGTTCTGAGTGTATCAACCGCTGTTATTCACCTGCATCCTTTATTCAAAATTAGTTGAAGTTTACATGGTCACTGTCACACATCAGTTTAAAATGTCTTTATATTTATTTAGACAAGAATCAGTAGTGTAAGAAAAAGTGCGTATTTTTAAGACAAAACTCTCCGAACATAAAATTTTAACGATCAGTATTTTACCAGAATATGGTATGTTAAATGCCAACACCCTTACTTTTACACAACCGAGCTGGTAAATAACATCGACAAATGAACGCGCCACATTCTCATCAGTAGTTGTAACTCATCCCCGACCTTTCTTTTACATTCATGTTACATACATTGTGTCATTGCATACATGTTATACCTAGTTTCTCTCATCCTTAGCATTTTCAACTCATGTTACGTGGTGTTCAAGAGGAAGGTCAAAATTTCGTTTTTATAATCCGTTTTGTGAATCCCTGTTAGGAAAGAAGTGGCTATTACCATGCTGACAGTATTAAGGTTGTGTATCTGTATGTCGGTGGGTGGATGTGAGAATGGATGAATGGATAAATGTCACGCACAACCCGGGCAGATTAGAAGCTCGATATTATTGACGTAGACCGCTCGCTACAGTAACTCCACAGGAACTGCCACACTGTTTTATTAATTTCAAATGCAATCCAAGATACATTAATATTACACATCTTATTAATAATGTGTGCAATACAAACTAAAATGGGATGGAGAAATGGCACACCATCCTTTCTAAAGTGTGCGTCACACTTATATTAACAAGACAGAAGTGCACTGCAAAGTGACTTCTGTAATGAAACAAAACGGCGTGAGCCGCGTTCATTTCACCATCAAACACGAGTTTTGTTGTTGCGCACTCACACGCCATAGAGGTAATTCCGACGTGAACGCGCTGCCCCGAAGGGTCGACGCACACGACGCATTGATACTCACGTACATCTCTGATACGTTCTCTGCACGACATCATGTTATTCTACTGCCCCACTTACTGCCATGATGTACAGAACTAGTGGTGGGTGGTAAAACAGCACATACTTTCTAGCAATATTCGTAACGCTTACAACTAGTATTATACATCTTGAACCAGCAGAAATATTTACCCACGTTCACCCTCCAGATCAGGTACTTGGGGTTAGCGAACAATTCATGCACACCGACCCCTAGAGACGGGCGCTTTAAAAAGAAAGTTGAAGATTTGAAATTCTAGAAAATTGAGAAGTGTTAATGAAAATCGGTCTAAATCGAATTCCAAATACATTCATTGTCTTGTCACATCTGAATGCAAAACCGTAATCTATGATAAAAACCTGTGTAGAAAAATGTGTTTATACTTCTAATGTTTATAACAAGTTATATTTTGTAAATCTAAAACAATATTTAACTCATCCATTTTCCTTCAAGTGCATCTTAGTCCCACAGATTTTAGCTTCCAACACTATGTCATGGTCACTATGAGATGCGCGAGTGCCAGATAAAAAACGTCTTCAAAGATATCCGCTTTCTTGCCCGAAGTGCACAATTATTACCCATAATTGAAAGCTTACATAAGCTTGACTTCTCAGATACAACACACAATTGCGGGGAAAGATCTATGATAAAAATAAAAACAGCCTGGAACTTAATAATTAAGAATTTCTATTATATAACTAACAGATTTTACACAACACAACTATGGTTATTCAGAATTAAAGATCCATTTACAATAGAAACAAGTGGTGCTAAAATTGCACATACTTTCTAGCGTTATTGGAAATAGCTAGGTAATAAGGTATATTGAATAATAGGTTAGTAGTAGGTATAATAGTATAGTTAATAATAGGTATAATAGGTAAATTGAAGTATTGATTTTGTGCGCCACTAAAATCTCAGCTACAATTAGTTGATTAGTAGTTGGTGTGAAACCAGAATTTCATTAATTTCAAGCACAAATTACGAAAAACTACCTTAAAAAAATACAAGATTTTTTTTAAGAACAAATTTTGTACAACAGACTTTCTCTGAGGCAAAAATCTCTATCTTCAATTTTGTAGTTTCGAAACGTTTTTTGCAATTTTCGAAAAATTCGAGCAATACCCGAAAATGAGACTAGCGCCATATTTTTTACCGTTTCTTATAACATGTGTGGAGAAAATGTAAAGAAAAAATTGAAGTTGTGAATTGAATTTTTTTGTAAAGTTCATTCGCAAAATACGCATAATTGACTCGATTTTTCAAAAAGTTGAACATGATGCTTCTTGCACCAGAATTGTTCTGATGCAAAAATCTCTATTTTCGATTTTGTAATTAAAACTCATTTTTTTCGAAAAACAGATTTTCAAAATGACTCGAAAATACGACCATTTTTTATTGTTTATTATTACATAATTGAAGAAAACTGAAAGAAAAAAGTGTTTGGTAAATTTCAATCGCAAAATACCCAAAAACTACTTTTTTTCAAAACATTGTACATGACCTTCTTCTTCTTCTTCTTCAGTTTTTCCCTTTAGGAGCTTGCCGTTTTCACCCTCCACAACGTTTGGTCCTCCCAATCTCCTGGTTTGAGGCCTCTATCCTCCATAGCTTTCTGGAGGTATTTTTCCCACTCTAAAACGGGTCTTCCTCGTCTTCTTCTCTCAGGTGGTTGCCACTTTAAGATCTTGTGTGGCCATCTGTTTTCAGACATTTTTTGAACATGATTATATTATTGTAGTACTCTATTTACCAAGGTCTTCGTAATAGAACAAATTACATTCATACTTCTCCATATTTCTTCCTTTCGCACTCTGTCCCTGCGAGTAAGTTGTAGGCATCGTCTCATGTAGTCCATTTCTACTGTCCTTATCTTATCTCTTTTTTTTGTGTGTTCGAGGCCACCTCCGTATAGTACTATATTTTCTACTACACAGTTTAATATCCTTCTTTTGACAACTTGGCGGATATTGTAATTCCATAATACGCCGTGTAAAGCTTTGGTTGCTTTCTTCCCCATAATTATTCTTGAGTTTATATCTGTAGCACATGTACCCGAGTTGTTTATTAAAGATCCAAGATATTTCCAGGTGTCACAGTTTTTAATTTTGTTGCCATTCACGTCCATATCCGTTAATATTTGTCCAATGCACATTCATTTAGTTTTATTAAAATTAATTTTTAATCCCCATTTATTACATTTTTCGATAAGCTTTCTAGCATCTACACCATATCATCTTCTTTTTGAGCAAAGATTACCTGGTCGTCAGCAAATAAAAGGGAGTGAGAGGTGTCGTCTCCAATTTTCATTCCCATTCCTGAACATTTCCTGTACCAGTTATGTAGGGATTGTTCTAGATAGATATTGAACAAGATAGGACATAACCCACATTCTTGTTTTAGACCCTTCTTTATCGGAATGCTTCCAATTAACTTACCTCCTATTTTAATTTGCGCTTTGGTGTTTTTGTAAAGATTTTTAACCAGGTTGATCCATTTCTCTTTTATATCAACCCTTCTCATTGCTTCCCATGTCTTTTTCCTTGGGACACTATCATATGCTTTTTGGAGATCTATAAAAGTCACATAAAATCTCTATTTCTGATTTTATGTTCCTCTATAACTTGTCTAATGCAGTGGATGTTATCTAGGCATGATCGTCCTCGTCTAAAACCACTCTGCTCTTCAGTCAATACGGGTACATCATCTTCGGTATTTTGTACTCAAAATACTAGAAAACAATCTTGCTGTTGATGGTATGACACTTATGACCTTTTCTAAAGAGCTAATTTTGGACAACAGAGTTTGCCTGAGACAAAAATCTCTAACTTTGAAGTTTTCAATTTTTTTCCAATTTTCGAAAAATTAGGGATGTTAACAAAAAACCTGCACCACTTTTTAAACGTCCTTTGCACTATTCAACAACAAAAATAACCAAAACACTTGTAGTTTGCTTTTTTTTGGTAAATTTCAAAATGTCTCAGGGGCTTTATGTAAAGTACCCCCCCTAAATTAAAATATCGGTTTGAAATTCCAGAGTCCATGACATCAGCTAGATTGGGGAATATTAATTTTGGAGAAAATCGACTAAAAGTTATATGCGCTTGCGTTGTGCACAGATGGACGGACAGACATTTTACCGTCTATCGATTTTTCGGTATAGAACCCACACAAAACATGGATTCTGGCTACACCACGTGTTAGAGGAACTTTCTTCTAAATTTAGCAGCTAGATTTATCCACTTTTTCCCTGGGCCCGGCAATAAGAGTTTTTGGGTCGAAAATTCACCGTTTTCCGGCGGACGATTACAATACTTTCTCTTCTTACGTAAGTGCGAGAAAGTAAAAGACAAATATTTGAAAAATAAATGTAATGCTGCCTAATACAAAAAGGTATGCTACCATTCAACACCAAATTCACAATTCTTGAGCAAACATCGCAATACCATCAGGATGTGTATTACTTCATCGCATAACGATACTGCTTGCGACGTTATTTAATATACCAAGAAAACTTTATGCCTTTGTGTTTAATAGTGGGCATATCGTGAACTATATCGTGAACTTGTCTCTTTATTCACTCTAACAACTTGCATCATGCATTCCATCATTCAAGATGTTCAACATCATCATCATCATCATCATCATCATCATATACTTGCTACAATATGTCATGAACGTCATAAAACTAGGTGCTTAATTGCACATATTTTCTCGTATCATTTCTAACTTTTGGAAATTTCGAAAAATTCAGTTTGTTTACCAAAAATAAGACAGTCTCTATTTTTTAAGCGTCTTTTGCTCTATCCAAGAGTAAATCTTAAAGAAAAAAGACATCCAGACAAACGTTTTGGCATACACTTTTCGGTATAAAAGACCTACAAAACGTGAATTCTGACTACACAACGTGCTGGAGGAAGTAATTTAATACGTACACAAATAAGATTTACAAACGTATTTACATATTTAGGAACAAGAGTTTTCGTTACTTGAGTCCTACGATAAGAAATGTTCTATTTTCTAATACAATATTTTCGCTTTACTGAGTACTAGTATGGCGAGAAAGTAAAAAACTACTGACAGAATATTCAAAGGAATTTACTTCCCGGGGACGGAAAAAAAGTTACGGAAAAGGCGGGCGGGCGGGGCGGGACGGGATGGGGCGGGGTGGTGTGGAACGGGGCGGGGCGGGGCGGGGCGGGGCGGGGCGGGGAGGGCGGGGAGGGCGGAATATGACGACGAGACGTGACGTGACGTGACGAGGCGAAACGGGGCGAGGCAGGGCGAAACGGGACAGGGTGGGTCTGGGTGGGAGGGGTCGAGGGGTGGGACGGGACGGGACGGGACGTACAGGGGGGGACGGGTCGGGGCAGAACGGGCAGTGAGGCGGGACAGGACTGGGCAAGGCAAAGGGGGCGGGGCGAGATGGTGCAGGACTGGAAGAGGCAATCAGTGACGGCACGGGACGGACGTGATAGAAACGGCATGGAGCGGCGTGGGACAGATCAGGAAGAGACGAAACGGGAGGGGACGGACAGGAAAAGGATCCGGCCTGGAAGCGAACAATCTCCCGCTGACAGACGTGGCAGAATGAGCGTCGTGCGCCGCAGGACAGAGACGCGTGGGCGGCGCAGGCAATCGCACGACCGCAGAGGGCGCGGGGCGGGCGTCGGTAACGAGGACAACGCCGACTGGTGGGTAGTTGGCTGTCAAGGCGTTGCCACGTGACCCATCTCGCTCACGTGCGGACGTTTCCTGACGAGCTTTAGAACGTACCTCTCGGTGGAAATGACCTAGAAACGCCGAGGAAGTTTGAATCTGAAACTTTCCAAACCTTCAACCATAAGTAATAAGTGTTGGCACATTGACCGCCAAATTGCTTCACATTTGGCGCCTAGTTTCTAATAAGGCAACTTTGAATTTGAAGGAGTTTCAGAGGAAATGATCATACATTTCAAACCATATGCTCTGGAGATCTAATTCTATTCAAAACAGCCGCGCGAATTTCTTCCCTGTTGACCAACTACTCACTTCTTTCGTACAAAGTTCCTTGATGTAGTTTGTCAACTGCTTCCTCTTAGTATGGAGCGTCTCCGAAAGATCGCATCCGCTCCGGGGCAGCTCCTCGTGCGAAGACATGTGTGACATTGTCAAAATTCTGATAATCTAGAATCCAGTGATTTCCATGATAGACGCCACGAGCTTGTCATCAGAGGCGAAATGCAGAAAGCTTCGTAAAAACCGCGTTGGAAGCTTTCAAGGGTCGATTCAGGATGGCCAGGCACTGGATGCAGTCATAAAAGTCAAGTAAAAACAACGAAATTCGTAAAGAAACGTTTGATTTCGTCTGAACAGAGGTACCTGTGATAATATACTTCAATCTCGTTGATTCTTTTTCCAAGTAACAATCTTTGTCAATTCTGTGTCTTTTCTTTTCCAGAACACTCTTGTCTAATAAAAAACTACCGATAGAAGAGACGATGTTTCGTTGCAGTTTCTACTAATTGCTCTCCCAACTTATCCTACGAGTATTTAGAAGCCTCAACAATAAGTAGTAGTAGTAGTAGTAGTAGTAGTAGTAGTAGTAGTAGTAGTAGTAGTAGTAGTAGTAGTAGTAGTAGTAGTAGTAGTAGGAGTAGTAGTAGTAATAATAATAATAATAATAATAATAATAATAATAATAATAATAATAGCGTATTAACAATTGTAAAAATTAAACTTTCTATTGATCGGAAATTAAACCATAAAAAATATTGATAACATTTATTTTCCATTTGGGAAAAGGCTGCGAAGGGAATCTTTGATAACCAAGAGGAAGAGGGGGAAGACGGAACGTTTTGGCTCTCGATCGTCCCAATCCGGGCCAGATGGTAGTGAGTGGAAGGTAAGGCTAGATCGCGCTGCCATGGCCAGCTTTGTAGGGTGGCGCTGTGACATTTGCCCGGTCGTTATCAGGGAAATACGGACGATCGGAGCACTCGACCTACGAGGACTATTCCGACAGAGACCACATATTCGTGGTCATTTAAAACTGAACAAATTTCCGGCGTCCATGTGGAATCCCATTATGGCACAGCAAACTGTTTCTCTCTCGGTATGCAAAATAATGAATGAACTACTAGTAGTATGTTATGTTTTTGCAGTATTCGTTAAGATTGCTTTTGTTAAAATATATTATTTATTGCATTGTTATACGAGAGCATTTTATTTGGTCTTGAGCTATGTGCGAGCTCCTTTTTTGGAAAACCATTTTGTGTGGTTTTGTTCTGCGGCATTCCTGCTGCTGCAGGCCACTAAACACGTTATTGCAGCATTACTGATGATTTTTTGTTAAAATATTTTATTTATTGAAGTGTTATACAAGAAATTTTTATTTGTTTTTCTGGAGCAGTGGGATTATTGAAAAATCATTTTGTGGCTTTTTATTCATCAGCATTTATGCGGTTGCAATGTTTCCAATACATGCAATTATTAATGTATCAAAAACGCAGACATGGCAAAATTATTAAAGGTACGTAATCACAGGAAGCGCGTAAGTATGAAACTAAACAGAAAAAAATATTTTAAAGAAATGGTAACCTGACAATGGCAAAATTTGAACTGTGCGCGTTACAATTTCGATCTTATTGTCAATGAATATGGAAGTTACCGAACAGTTGCAGGTTAAACACTCAATTAGAGCGTACTTGTATCTCATCTAATGATATCTGTACGAATTCGGAAGATAAAAGGGAAATACATCCTTCCATTAACTGTTCAGTGATAATGTATCAGCCACTTAAGTTCAAATTACAATAGAAATATAAACGAGGATAGAAACATGCAAATTACAGCCAAAATCGAGGAAGCGAAAAAGAATTATTCACAAAGTTGAAAATCGATGAACATCATACCTCATAGCAAAAGCATTTTATTGTTTCCTTATCTAAAACTTAGTTTTGCTTCGTATCTCTTGGTGACTTGGTGAGTGCTTCTAATAACGGTAGACGGTTCTGTAAATGGCAAAAACACCTTTTTAAATTCTGTTTTAAGTGAAATGAAGTTTGTAAAAACATATTTAATTTACATTTTTTCTGCTACATTTTTGCAATCATTGTCTTGTTAGGCAAATATTGCAAATATACGTTCAAATTTTACAATGGGATTTGGAATTTTAATAAACTATCATTCATTTATAACCTAAATAATAAATGTGAAAATGTATTGCTAGATTTGCGGACACGTTTATCGTCATCTTCAGACTTTACCATTCTCGCAGGAAATTTTCTCTCCCTCACTCATGATATTTGCATGTCAAATGAACTAATTTTCACAGACAATAAGTGAAGGGCGGGAAGAAGTCTTAAAAGAAGGTACCAATACTTGAAATAAACAATTAAATGAGTTTTTGTGATTCAAAATGATTTAGTAATGGACTATTCAAAAAGTGTAGGATATTTTCTAGATTTAATCGACACCGATTGATAGAAACATGTACTGTATTCAAAAGATTCTTTAGTAAAAGTTCATTTCATGAATACGCAAAAATGCGAATGGAAATGAAATAAATCAACTCACTATTTAATAGAAACAGACTAATTCAAACATGAAATTCAATTATTCTTTTTTCAGTGGTTTAAAAAAGAATGTTGGATCAGATGAAATTCCTCGTAAATCGTATTAATGAAATCGAGAGGAATACTAATTCCCTAAAACAATGGATTAAATTAAGCCAAATTAAATTAAATAACACTTCCTCGCATTTTACCTCTGCAATAGAAGATAATATGGCAATTATTGTATCAACGTTTGCTCAACTTTTCGAGTTAGAAAGAGTGAGGTCTAATTAAATCGATTGCATAATACCGCACTCTGCAACGAAATGCATACGAATCCTCTCATGAATAGGCATTTACTTTTTAATAAGCAATAATGCGTAACTCATTAAAATAATAAACGACATAACACATTGATATGTCTGCAACACAAGTTTATTAAATCAATCACTCAATTACCTCGGAAGCGTAGAGTTCATAACCCAGGAAGCAAAGTCAACGCAACAACTAAGGTAAAACTGTCTGTAATATAGTACAAGTCTGTTGGATTTGGAATTTGGTACATTACATCTTGGTTAATTAACTAAGCTTCATTTTTCTCGGTAAGGTTATATCATCAAGGATACAGATCTTCACTATCGCATGTCATTCTGGTCTCTTGGCGGTTAATACGTTAATTAAATGAAAGTGTTCGACAGTTTGTTCGAAGCAAATCATCCAACCTACCACCGGTTGCAAGCAACTACTTGGATGCATTGCACATGTGCCAGCGGCATCCGTCTCGCGGCATCTCCGCGCTCAAGTGTCTGTAAACAATGGTTCATTAGCTCCACGTGGCGACGTGCGACGCCAAGCCACGCGACACGACACGACCTCCGTCGCCGAAATGAAGCAAGGTTAGCACACGCCGCCGGGGGTTGGGGCGGGTGGCATAAGGGAGGGGGCAGAAGATTAAGGAATACGGCACGCGGCGGGGGCGGGACGAGGGGGAGCCAATAAAGAAGGAGATGGGCGCTGTAGAGTAAGACAGGGGACGGGGCAGCCGTGTGGCGCGGAGGGAAGCTCAGAGGAACCAGAGGTAGAGAAGCTAAGCGACTCAAGCCGAGGAGCAGAAAAGAGAAACTGAACAGGAGAGCGTAAGTGCGAGGAGACGATATTGCGGTGAGCTGAAGGAGCGGAGAACAGAGAAGGATGGGCGATGTGCGGAAACCGACGCGGGTGCCGGTGGGGCCTTCAGGACCTCATCTTGAGACGAGGTCGTCGTGCTAGGTCGTCGACTCAGAAGGTTGCATAACACGCGGAGAGCTGTCTCTTTCCAACAACGAAAGAAGGTAAAGAAGGTTTTTTCTCATTGTGGATTTTTACATCCTTCACACGACTGATCTGATTAAAATACTTCGTGATATGAGCCCTTTAAAATCTATGTGATGTAACTCCAGTTTCAATTAGTTAGAAAACTGTGTTCTGCTTAATCAGCCCTATCAGTTATCAGCCTAATTGAAAATGACGTTACACCTGTTGGGATTTAAGGGGCTCATATATTGCTGTAATTTTATAGTATACATTTATATGTTATTATTAATAAGTTATTTATCATACATAAAATATCTCTTTCCCTGTTTATTAATTTACTAACGAATTAGAACAATGTTTTCAAATCTATTTCTCATTTTAATGTAGCTTCGGAAACTCATTTTTTTTGCTTTTTTAAGTTGTATATTTGAGCCCGAAATGAACATTGCCAAGGAAAAAAACACTTGAGGGAAGGAAAAGTTTCTAATGACTTCCTACATCTTGAGATCTTTCTGTCTCACACTCACATCTTCGAATGTCTCTTCTAGAGAGAAAAAGAAGGGAAGAGAGATACAGAATCATAGGTTTCTCGTGGCTCGCAGTTCCCCGAAACCCCTTATTCCGCGTTAACTGAGGGAAAAATAAAGTGATCTTAAGAAACTCGATGTCAATTAAGATTCTCCTGGGAACTACTGGAAAATTGAGAGACCTTTTTTCTAGTCAAGAAGAGTGAATTATTCAAATAACAGTTGGAGTGTTTCTAGTGCATGTTGCATAATACAATGAAAAATATGCTACAATATTCGTTTTTAAACATATCTTAATTTTGTAAAATTTAAAAATTATTCGTAATTTTTACAAAACTTATAATTTTTGTTACATACTCAGGAATTTATTTTATGACTCCATAAAAGGCATCAACATTGATCAGCATTCATTAGTAAAAGAATTTTTTTCCGTATACATTGTTAGCTTCATTCTCAATTTCCCGAAGAGATTCCACTGAGGAGTTTTTAATAACACGAAGGTATTATGGAAGGAATATCTTAAGTTAATTAAAAAGACTGTCATCTATATTATACCGTGTTTTCAAAATTGTTAATTATGGAAATTCTGAGACATTACTCAACTGTATGGATGCATATATTTCTTATTATAAATTTAAGTAATGTCCACAAAACAAAAATTCTGACAAAAAATCTTTGGCTCAAAGGTTCATTTAAACATTGTCTATTTAGCATATCCACTTCATGTATTATTCACTATGATAAAAAGATCAAGTTACTCTTACAAATGTTTATTTTCACCTGCTGCAAAATGAATTATTGGGAACAGTATTTAGTGAATATTATTCGAATCAGTTAACAATGTGTGTTGTGAATAATGGGCGCATTTACTATCATATTTTTCGTGCGACTATACTACTCTGAATAAATACAGATACGTGAAAATTTCAAATATGTCTTTGTGTATGATAAAGATACTAGAGAAAAATGCTTTTTCTTAATTTTATTCTTAGTTTTAGTCGTAATCGGAAATAAAACTAAATTCAAGCACTTTTGTTTGTATTTAAGAGTTGCAAAATCGCGACTTATCGCTGCAGCATTAAAATACTGTCTCTTTACTACTCATGTAGTGAAGAGAATGTAAGAAACATGTACCCAGCTTAAAGTTTACGATGTATGAATCCATCCTGTGACGGTGTCCTATTCTTATATGTATAATTGCGTTGGCTAGCTGAGTTTTATTTGCGCTATTGCGCACTTTTATACTTAGGATCTCAGGGCTTGTCTGCTCATTTTTTGTGGTCTGAAAATACCGCTCTTACGAGAATTCGGTCGGCAAGTATTTCTATTTACGATGTGAACTTCTGAATTTATGGGATCTACCAATTTTGAAAATAATAACATATTTTTTAATGAATTACAGTTCAACGACATGAGAGAGAGAGACGGTAAGAGAGAGAGAGAGACGGTAAGAGAGAGAGACGGTAAGAGAGAGACGGTAAGAGAGAGACGGTAAGAGAGAGAGAGAGACGGTAAGAGAGAGAGAGACGGTAAGAGAGAGAGAGACGGTAAGAGAGACGGTAAGAGAGAGACGGTAAGAGAGAGAGACGGTGAGAGAGAGAGACGATGAGAGAGAGAGACGGTGAGAGAGAGAGACGATGAGAGAGAGAGAGACGGTGAGAGAGAGAGACGGTGAGAGAGAGAGAGAGAGACGTTTAGAGAGAGAGACGGTGAGAAAGAAACGGTGAGAGAAACAGTGAGACATGAAAGACGAGAGAGACGTGAGAGGGGCGAAGAGTGAAATGCCGTATTTACCTTATAGGGGATTTCCCCGAACATGAGAAATGCACTATTCTCTTAAGAGCCCTTTAGGCTATCGGAAGTCAAAGGTTGATCAAAAAATTAGGTGGTATTTTTAAGAAGATTTTTAAAATGTTTTTAAGGCTTCATGTATACTACTCCATGCCGTGTTTGGTGAAACATATCTCAGTGGAAGTAAAGGAAACTTTGACAAGAGATTTTAATCAATGTTTTCGATAAAATATCATACCGATTGAATGGAAACGAGCTTTTATAACGGCAATTCACAAGAAATGTAATAGATATATCCGTGTCAACAACCGACGTATTAGTGTCACCAGTGCATTTTGAAGTTTGTATGGACGTATTATAAAGAAACGAATTGAAATGGAAAAGTGCGATGTTGAAGAACAAAGTGGTTTTTGATCTGACAGATCATGCACGGATAAAATGTTCGGTTTAAACCAACAGACAGAAAAACAGCATATGAAAGGATTGGAAATACACCTGGTTTTCGTGGACCTAAAGGAAGCATATGATAGTATTACCAGAATTAAGTTACAAAATGTTGCGTTAGCAATGAAAGAATTAGGAATAAATGCCAATTACGGATGATCAATCTACGATGTGTACATGACACTTCAACCATTAAAACTGGAAACACCACCAGCCGACCAAGACCACGGAAGGGCCCAACGCTATGCAGGATATACGTTGATGTAGCCCTTAGACAATGGGCGTGAAAATGTGTAAATATATGGAAGTAAAAAGAAATGACTCTTACCAGTATACATTAATGTTTGCGGATGATCAAGTTATTATTGCTGCAGATAAGGAAGATGTCAGCTAAATGATAAGGAAACTAAAGGAAGAGGACGAGCTCTGGAGATCATTGTTGACAAGACAAATTACTTACAGCGTCAGATGTGTGGGATTTGGATATCGAAGGGAAAGTGATAAAAGCATGCCAAGGTTTTAAATACTTTGGGGATACTTTCAACACAAAAGCCAACTATAAGACAGATGTGGAAAAGGGTATATATTAAGGAGGCAGGGCTGTCAATAAGCGAAAAGGAAAATGGTGGGCGAAAGGAATAAGAAATAGAACTAAAAAAGTATTAATGAAGCAATTGTTGAAGGAATTCCCAAATGTGGTAGCGGGAAATCGGAAGTAAATAAAAGACAATGCAAAAGATTACAAGCTTTAGAAATGGACGCCTTGCGGTGAAGTTGCCGGATCTTGAAATTAGAAAAATCCCAAACGAAATAACTACAGACAATTATTATAAGCAAAGATATAATTGATAAAATAGAATACACGAGACTGATGTGGTATAGTCAGTGTGGTATATCAAAAAATGGAACAGATGTGAAGGCCACTGATAATATGAACGGACACCAGCTGAAATAGAACCCATTGATGCTATAGAATGGCACAGACTTTCTCGGATTAGTTTTGGAATCGAATGCTGCGGAAACATTTGTTTTATTAAAATTTTTCCTCGGATACCGTCAAGTACGCTTAAAAGAAAGGTGTATGTCACATTTGTCTTCATCTTATAATCTCTAATTTTCCGAAAATTGCAAAGTTTTTTTTCTGCGTCTTCCTACAACTACAGCATTGACGATAGGATATGTTTTCCTAAATTAAATCTGATCTTTAAATAAATCTTGAAGGTCAAGAAAAATTGTCAAAAATGTGAGTAGTTTTAGTGTAATTTTCCCTTAATTTTGGGCAATTTTTAAACATTTTTTCTCAAAAAACGGCTCCAAATTGTCGCCTTAAATGTTCTCCTCGAATGTATCAAAGTACATTGTAAAATTGAGGCTAGGACCTTTTTCGGTGAAATCTGCATTTTCAAAAATTGCAAATAGTTAACCTTACAAAACTACAAATTTCAAGATATAGATTTTTGTTTTAAATAAATATGTTCTAAAAATTAGACCTTGAAGGTCGTATAAACTTTCTGAAAAACAATGAGTACCTAGTTTTCGCGTAATATCTGCTTGAAGTTCATGCATTTTTTTAGAAAATTGAAAACCCGCTCTTCAGTTTCTTTAAATTTTTTCAACGGATGAGACGCTTAAAAGAACGGTGCAGTTCTCATTTTCGTTGAACTCTCTGAAACTCGCGTGAAATGATGTTGTAGTAGCACCGCTAGTTTTTTTAATGGTTTAACTTGGAACTAACAACAGTAACTGCTTATTCATAGTGCATAAACCTATGTCTTCGCTCGTTGCACCAAGAACGAGATTCGTAGCGTATGTACTCACCGTGACATCATCTCATGGTCCGGCAACATTTTGTCTCTCTCAGACGCCACCAGAACAAGAGCGATCGCGTAGGCGGAGACTGACCGACGGGAGACGCACGGGAGCGCACAAATTTCCCGGCGAAGATGAAGTACTCGCGTTCTCTCGAGCGAAGCGGAGGAGGAAGGGGAAGGCAAGACAGGCCGAGCAACTTCGCCGCACTGGGCCACCGGGAGCGCCGTCGCGACCGTCTCCCATTACGGCCGCGCATTACTGACAAGCGTAATATATGGCGCGCAGCCTTTTACGCACCAGTATCTCCCCAAGTTGTAAACGGAAGCAGGACTTGGCGAGAGGCAACGAGGCGCGGTTTTCAGCCTTGGCTTCTGCCATTGGAGGCACATGACCGATATTCCTATCTTTATAACACGGAGTTTCAAACAGAGAACGGCAGTTAAAATGTGAGACAGTGGGAACAAAAATAGTAAGAAGGTGTTAGAAAAAAAGTGATTTCGTGACCCATAATTCTGCTCGGAACTATTCAGAACAATATACAAAATGATTAAATGGTAGGCTAGCGGGGCATTTCCCTCTCCAGGTATTTCCCCCAGAGCGTCACCGCCCCCGCCAGATCAAGCGATAAGCTTCCGACGTGTGTGGTAGTGTACTCCGTGTAAGTCTGTGAAAGTAGGGGAAAAGGATGGGAGAAGAAAGAGGAAAGATAGCGCGCAGACCGTAGCCCGTGTGTAGGGTACTGCTCCGGCATCCTCCTGTTACTGAGAGGAGAAACCATAGAAAACTATCTATAAGAGCTGCCGCTCGCTAAAATTATCCACCACACAGCACCTGAATCCGACTTAGTTAGTATCGTAAATCGAGGGATCGGAACCCTAGAACCTACCGGCTAGAGTCTGCAGAATCAGCACCAATGCAGAGGTACACTCAGAGGTAACGGAACAACTTATCCAAACCTTCGTATTTGTATCAGCTTGTGTTCAGTTTTTATAGTTAAGTCGACCTCGAATATGCACATCTTTTATTTCAAATTTATGATATGATGTGACAAAATCTAATAATAAATATATTTTTAAAAAGCGATAAACATTGTCGAGAGAACCAATGGCACTTGCAGCATTCGCACTGGCCATCGTAGCTTTTCCATTCGCCGACGCGAAGGGCACACCCCTTGGAAGCCTAGTAGCAAGACATTTCATTCCCGATAATGACAATGCTGAAACTAGCATTATCGGACTCACCGCGCAGGTTTCGACACCGAAAACAATCGGAAATGAGCCCATTTGCTTTTGGGAGAGGAAGGATGGGAAAGGAAACATCGTGCGCAGTCATGACTCGATTGTTACTGACCTGTTTGTTGTACTTCTGTCCGGCATCCACCTGGTACGAATACGCCATGGAAAACTATCGATCAGAGCAGTCGGCGGCAAGAATTCTTCTCCGGACAGTGCTTGGATTCGACGAGGAATATTATGTGTTAACGCTCATGTCGCTGCTCAAATCCAACGATCACGCTCCAGAGGTAACCACAGTGCCGCCACTGAACCGCCCGGTGGAACTTCCCGGGAACTTGTGCCCGGGCACGGGAGATTTTCACTACATCGCGTTCCAGACGACTAGTTATCATCGCCACCACTCTCCGCGCTCAAACAAATCCTCTCCCGCTCCTCGTGAGAGCATGGGAAGACGACACCGGGGAAAGTTCGAGAAAATTCAGTGGGTCGTGACCTCGCCCTCGCTGAATAATAAATATCCGCGCAACTGACACTCCGAGGCCAGCATACGTGGGAGGAGACGAAGGCGGCGAGAAGTTTCCGGAGAGAGGAAAATTGTGTTGGAGGGATCGTGCTCAAGTCATGCGTAGAAAATTGCAATAGGGGTCTGTTTTACGGAAGTAGATCGAATAAGAACCATCAGCGGTAATATAGTATGAAGTACCCTGCATTGCCCGTGTATTTTGTTTACAGCCAACGTTATTTAGACAAGAAAAGGAAGGAAATATATTTTATAGTGCATCCTCACCCTTTTTCAATGCCTCACTTTCTAAACCCATCCTACCCCTTCCCACTCCATCAGCTCCCCCATACCTGTCCTCATCCCATCGTACCCCAGCCGCCATACGTCGCCCTGCCCTGCCCATGACTTGCTCAAGCCCCGCCTTGCCCCGCCCCGCCCCGCCCCGCCCCGCCCCGCCTCGTCCCGCCTCGTCCTATCTCGTCCTGTCTCGCCCCGCCCCTCCCCACCCCGCCTCGTCCCGCCTCGCCCCGCCACGCCACGCCACGCCACGCCACGCCGCGCCCCGCCCGCCACGCCACGCCCCGCCACGCCACGCCCCGCCACGCCACGCCCCGCCACGCCCCGCCCCGCCACGCCACGCCACGCCACGCCACGCCACGCCACGCCACGCCACGCCACGCCACGCCACGCCACGCCCCGTCGTTTGCAAACTCCAGGAAAATTCCAGTAACAATGTTTGACCTTCAAATAATCAAAACATAATAGATATATTGAAAGAAATTTCAAAAGGACATCATTAAAAAACTTTTATGGGCTTTCAGATATGTGTAAATAATTTTTAGATATTTCCTCAGCGTTTTCGACGTATTCGTGGAAAATTGAGATAGGGCTCTTAAATTTTGTTTGAATGCTTATGAAATGCTGATGGTGATATATTTTAAGAAATACCTCTTAAACAGTTTCATTTCTCTTGCTTTCATGATCAAATTTTCAAAATTTCATTAAGATCGGAATAAATTGGATTCATTAAGATCGGAAGTATTTGCGTAACTGTAAAACATATTAAGAAAGAAATTGATACAAGATAAGAGGATTCTGAGCTCTCTCACAAATGTCAAGAATTGTTTTATATGTATTGTCAGTCTTAATTTTACTCGATTGCAAAATAAAATAAATGATATATAATTCATCATGTCTAAATATTAATTTATATTTCTGTATAAGTTAATAAAATCAGTTCATTTCAAACTCTTCAAGTAATCTTCAAACTTAACGATTTGAAACTCTAATAAATATATTATTACAATATATGAAAGTTAATCAAGGTTTACCTTAAACGTTCTGACATTCATTCAATTTGATTGTTTCGGTCAATTTCAATTAATTTCTGCTCTCAGATAACTTCTGTTTCTGACTAGGAAAACATTATCACAAGGCTGCCAAGCGTGAAACAATTCGTGTTTTTCGATATTTTCCAAGGCGGAATTATTTTTCACGAAATTCCATTTCTCTTGACAAGTTAGCCATTCAACTCTATTTTCCAGGTACATTAGACATAATTGTCATAGAGGCTAGCTCCCTCATATTGTGTTTCAATAAATCTTGAAAATGTGATCTTGACTTGAATAACGAATACCTTCAGAAGCATTCACGATTTTTAGAACTGCAGCTGTAACTAATATATAAAATTCTCTCATCATGTATTACGGATTTAGAGTGAAAACAAATTTTCGAATAGGTAAGGGAACTACATTTCTTTTGAGATTCGATTGCTTTAAAACACAAGAAGATCTCCAGAATGTATTCGTTCTTTTCGTATTTGAACAAATCAATTAAAATCAAGTTGTTCTTTAAAGCTTTAAACACTTTCTAAACGGAAACTCTTCCTGATTTAAATATACGGCCTTTCCTTTTCACGTTCTCAAAACCTGTACTTAGAATACAGAGTTCGCTGTACTTAGATATGTGATGTCCTCGCGAAAGTTCAAACATCACCCTTGATAGCGAGCTGCTCATTTGCGACCTCGCAAACCAAGTTGACTCCTGTAAAAAGTTCGAGCACCCAAGGTTTGAACATTTTCTTATTACAAACAATTCATTTACATTTCAGTGCTTTCATTTGTAAGCAATTGCTCGAAAAAAGTCGACCTAATGCATTATACTTGTCGATTTTCTGAAGGAAAGAAAAGTATTTCTAAAGCAAAAGTTTCTGCATAACTAAGTTTCGATTGAAATAATTTACAATACAACAGGCGTTCACAAAAGCTGGCGGTCGTGTAAACGGAGTGAATGTGCAAACTGCTCTTTGTAACGCTACGCCCTTCACGCCGCGCCGTCCTTTCCGCCGAGGAGATCCCAGGCGCGACTGGAGTAACAAAGGGAGAAGTACAAGGGACCGTTGAGAAATGCAGAGATCTACATTTGAAATAAAATCTCGCCTACAAAATGAAGTTGTATTAACATTTTATTAAAGTAAGGAGAAGCATTGTAATAATTACGAATAGTAATATTTATTAAAGTCATAAGGCTGATAAACAGCAAATAATCAACCGAGTCGGTAATTTGTGTTTTCGGACGTGTCTAGTTCAATACTTGTCCTAATATCATCTTCAAATATAAAATCATACAAACGATAAATAGCATATGTTTCTTTTTATTTTGATAGTCGTTATATAGTTTCAATATACCATAATATATCGTGGGCTGCAAATGCCACATCACAAAAAATCAGGGGTTGAGATAAATGCGTTTGAAGTTTTCACCTTGAATTGAAATGCACCATTCGTTCATCTACACTTCTTCCATTTGTTTGTGGAGTACTGTCCTGTAAGATGTGCTGCTGTTGCTACTGGAAGGTAGACCAATCTGCAATTCCGGAAAGTATATTAACTCAAAATTTGATTTTTTTTTAGTTGTTCCACTATTGCAGGTTACGAGCGATATGATTCCATTATATTTTCGATAATCATGTAGTAACAAATACAGCCATTTCAATTGCGATATTTTAAATGTTAAATCGTAAACGAACGCTTACGATTAAGAGTAGATTTCGGTCTTCTGTTTCGTAGTATTAAGTCGATATAACAAGACAGTATTACGAAAAATAGTTCATGATAAAACACTATATGCAAGACATCACAATACTTGGAGCGAACGTCTTTTCTCACTTTCAGTGGTCGCAAAACTAACGAAGCTTCTAAGCAAACGTACCATTTTAAAAGTTACTGTAGACAACCAAAATAAACCAGGGCAGAAATAAGAATTTTCATCAAATTATTCACATTAGCAAATGACTTATGCACACGACGACATGCACAACGAGTGTGCAACGAGCTCCCACAATTAACTATGACACTGGCAGTGCCAATTGCGCGGAAGTACCAGTATGTAACCAGCCGTTATGAGTTTTGAGCTCAGAGAAGCACCTTTACGTTAGTCAACCTAAGCAGAACCCCACCATCGATCGAAAATTTCTCTGCGAGCTACTAGTAGCCTACCAATGAGTGTTTGGTGATCCCTGCTCTCGATATAATTTGATTTAAGTAGAGAGACTTCCAAGATAGGATCAGTAGGTCGCGCTTATTCAACTGGGATCTCCGTTACGATTTAATTTTCAGTATTGAAGCTGCCGATTGGATAACCGCGTGCCAGCTAATCGTACGTCAGAAGTTATTCTATTTAAAACAGAGAACAGTGTCCCGAAGCAACACCAACCTTTCCTTCCACCTCACAGCCAGGCAGACGGCACTGGAAGCGAGTGCCGCTCAAATACAGAAGCGTGTGCATACGATCGTGAACGCAATTCGGCTTTTTCGGTTATTGCCCTCCTTTTATAACAGAAACAGACTTTCCGAACATTACAAATACATTTTTATATCAAATAGGAAGAGCTTTAAAAATAGGTCACTTCCGACTTTTTTGTCATACCTTCTCCACCCCGGCTCTGTCGTCTCGCAATTGAGACTGTTTAATGAAAAATATCACAATGCACTAACAATTACATGAATTTTCAAATACTTTCATATCAAATTGATAGAACTTCTTCTTAAACCGTAGTTTACCAATGTTCACAGTGATCTAGAGCCCCCTCGCTCCCTCTACCGCTGCAGCTGCTGAAGTGAAAGATTGACGTTTTTCTTCTTTTTTTGTGAGGTGGCGTGAGGGGAAACATAAATATATGTATTTAACCACGTACTTGAAGTTGTAAATCCCTTTTTCGTAAATCCATCTGTTAATAAAGATTACAGAATGCTTATTAATGTGACACAAGTAAGGGACGCCCAAACATTGGGGCCCCGAAGGTTTTTTCATTCACTACAAAGAAAAATTCGTTCATTCCTATTCATCTAACCTCTACAAGAATCTGATCGTATAAATAAATTCTGTTTATATTGGAGAAGGGGTGGAATAAGGGGCCCCGAGGAAGTACAGCACAGGCTCGTTTTCTCTGAACGTCTCTGCGCGTTATCTGATCTATTGTATGCTTTCTGAAGTAGATGATACAAAATAAACTAATTTATTGCTAATGTTTGAGAAACACTAAGGATCTGAATTATTTTATCTATTCAGCTCTCAAAGCTGGGGATATGCCAAGGTAGTTTCGGGAGCCCATTCATTCTACTGACGTATATTGCCTGCTTGTTTACTTAATGCTCCGTTGACTTAAAATGAGTTTCACGACGAGAATATAAAATAGCAAAATGAACCTGTTACTGAGCTGTCTCTCTTTTGAAATGACGGATTCACGGACATCATCTACGCCGTGTTAAGAAAACACGAAATCTGCTAGACGGATGCAATTTTTTCCTTATTCTCACTAATTGGCACGGAAGGTAGAGTTTTGTAACTGAAAAAACAAATTAGGCATTCTGTTTCTCAGGTTATTTAAAAATTTCATCCTTAATAAAATCTTAAATTTCCCACACATCACTCTCGCATATTAGTCTGTTCTGCAAATTTTTTTAAATCACTTTTTATTCATAAACCAAACCTATTTGGACTCGGGAAAGAATTCTAACTCTGTATTAAGCCTTCATCTAAGCCCATCCACGTTTAAAGAATATATTGTAAAACGTGTAAGTACATACATTATTAAAAACCTGGGATCAACCCACGTACCACGGATTCCTTTGTCTCACAATGAAGTTGCTACTTTTAAAACAATATTTTTTCATCTTAAGCCGCAAAAGAATTACATTCATCACAAGGCACTATTAAACCTGCATTTGCATGAGAATTCTCTTTTTAAAAAAATATAATTGCCCATTATAAATAAGAATATGTACATATTTTGACAAATATAAAATCAATCTGTCCAAAATAGTCTCATGAAATAATTTTGACAACAAATAATATTTGTTGTCAAAATATTTTTAATCTTACACTGAGTAAACTTTCTCAATTCAGAGTGAGTAGGTCGAGATTCTGCGCGCATCTATTTGCATCTACTTACGTCATTCGTAAATTAAATTCAAGTAACTAATGATTCCGCGTGCTACTACTCACGTGATCCGTAAATGTAGTCCATGTTACATCCCGGGAGGTGGTGATGTCCCGTCCTCATTGGAACGTGATATCTAACGCCAGCCCACACGTCGGCTTGCGAGATTTCACTTTCCAGGTATCTACCCAGCGGGGCACCGCCCCAGTCAGGACAAGCTCTGGCATACTTCCAATTGGTCACTCGTCATTTGTAATGGTCATATCGCCGGAAATGTGTGAATGTGTGTTTGTGTATGTGTAAAGACGAGAGGAGGAATGAGGAAGGAAAGATCACGCACGACCCGTCGGCCAGTTGTTTGGGTAACTGCTCCAGAATTAGCCTGGTACTGACAGGAGAAACTACCGATCAGAGCAGCTTGCCGTTAGAATTCTCCGCCAGACAACGGTTAAATTCAATCCAGGTATTTCACTAGTGTCAAAAATAGGGATTCGAGTCCGAGGACCTCAGAGTCACGATGCTGCAGTCGCATGGATGGCACAAGGCAACGATGCGGCAAAGATGTTGGCATCGAGCCATCGCAATCGGCAAAACTCCGTTCAAATCATTTGCCCCTTTGCAGAACGTTCAGTAATACTAACATTAACTAGAAAAGATATATTGCGTAGTACCGGTAATACCCCACAGATACTTCTATTTTTGGGCGTAAAGTATCCCGGAGTGAATAGACGTAGGTACTATAGCGGTACTATAGTGGAAATGAAAAGATATGCTCTTCGAATGTCAGCAACTGATTTGTTTTTCGTGGAATCATAACAGAAAATAATCGCAGAGCAGGCTTTTCTCACTACCGGAAGTGCAAACAAATCTAGATGGAAGTGTCCATTAAGCCTTGGTGCGAACACCCAAATAGCTTCGGAGCACAAGATCCGCAGTAATTCCTGCGCCCACGCCCGACAGCGAAAGGAAGCCCTAAGTGACAGCTGCCCAGGAACTTTACAAGGGCAAAGCGACAAATGGCGAGGACAAAGGTCACAACTGGGACACCGTGCGAAAGCTGGAGAGCCTGTCATGGATGCGCGGCAGCAGCCAGGAAACAACGCCCCTCCTGAAAAGGGATTAAAGCTGACTATTGGGGCATCTCAACGAAATGCAAAATGGTATTGTTTTTGGAGACGGACGAACATGTGTAGTATTATCCGCGCACGTTTTCATGAGCCCTCATTTCGCTATATGCGAGAGGAGTGGGTTTTTTATTATTTTGCCGACAGAACTATTGTATCAAGTTTGTAGCTCGTTTTTCGATGCAAAATAGTTCCTATTACACAGGAGGGAATATTAATGTTACAAGATTTTGCCAATAACGCTCCTTGCTATCATTTATTATTAATTCAACTAACGTTAGTAAAGGAATGGGGATAGATATTTCGAGGCTCAAGAAAACGTGCGCGTATAATACAGTATTCTACAATGTATTAAAGTGATTGTACATTTTATAAGCCCAAAAGCTTTTGATGACATCACAGCTGGAAATTTTAGATTTCAAATATGCCTGATTAACATGCCAGTAAACTATTGAAAATCACCCATTTAAACGCACAAAACGTATTTAAACGCATACAACTTATTTAGATAATTTCTTATCAAGTTTTCTTGAAAACTTGAAAGTTTTGATTGAAAATGAGCTTCAACTTGCGTATTTTCAGAAACGCTCTAATGGCTTGTTCTTAAAAACAGCTACAAGTTTTTCCAATAGAAATGTACTTTACTTACAGCACCAAGTTTTACCCTTCTACAATATTCTTAAAGTAGTTTTTTTAATTCTTCTATAAGGAAGGCAAAAAATTGAGAAAACGTGAAAAAAAAATATTTAATGCCAATAGATGGCAGCAGGGAAGAGGGTGGGACAAAACCGAAAAGGCAGCCCAGATTAAAGAGATTAGAACGTTAAGTAGTACGAAAAAGTCTGTGCTATTGTGTAACACCTCGTTGTTTTAACTTCCCGCAAATGAAAGATGACTTTCGTACGATTTCTAAGTTACAATCGACGCAAACCTACATAAATGTGTTCCTACTTTGTATATAATTACATTATATATTATAGTAATGAATATGTATATTATACTAAATGTGCAAAAACATATTTAAGACCATTTTTTTAATCCTCCGGCGTATTCCAAATTAGCAGCACATGTTACTATCGCACATAACTCGGAAACTGTGTAACTCAGGCAACCCTTAACATCCTGCTTCGTGCTCAAAGGTGCCCAAGTTTCTATGTTTCTGAGGTTGTCATCTTTAATATGAAACCCTTTTGGACCTCAGCTCTTCAGGATGCTCCCACTCCGTTAAACGGATAGACAGAATTGTGCAATATCTCGAAATCTATGTAGAATGATTCTCACTCTTTGATATTCTCTGCAAGTTAAACACGCAGGTCCAAGTCTTTTTGTTTGTTAAAAACCGCTTAGCAATATTTGACTATTTACCCACGCATTATAAGCGCTTACAATGTCTCAAATCAGGGTCTCACCAAAGCTAGATCAAATACGAAGCTACTTTCACTTCAAAAATAGTGATTTACAAAGTGCAGAATGTATGCAAGGGTCTAGCTAGTAATACATATAAACTAAAAAAAATTATAATATGAAAAGACGATAAGAGTTCTTTTCTTAAATTAAAATCAATACATTCCCATCGTTTCTCAGTTTTTCAAAATTGCATAATTGTTCACGAGATAATAGGGACTCAACAATTTGTTGTGATTTATTTTCATCATTTCTTGTTTCCTTCTTCTCCTTCTTAAATACCTGCCCTGAGACCAGTGTAGATGAGAGTCTGTAGATACCAAAACGCCTTGAATAATCTAGTACGTCAGTTTCTCGTGTTGCCCATTATCTGTGCTTTACTCGTTGCTGGTCAACACAAAAAGCGAGTTCTTAAGGCGTTTATGAACCCCGCGCTTTCAGGTTCCATGGAGTTGAACAAAGTACATAATGAAGGTAAAATCTTGAACTCAGTTGATGGCATTTTTGAAGAAAAGCAAACTTCAAGCATGGAACAAAAGGAAGGAATAGGTTAGAAATGAAGAGAAAATAACTTTTGTCGGATTTGTAAACATGGGGGGAAGTTTTAAACAGACAAAAACATTACAGTCATGTTTAAAATAAAATAAAATTGGAGCGAAGGAGCAGAAAATGAAATTTAATTAAAAATCTCTTTAGTTCAGATAGCTCCTTGTTTTGTCTTGTGTTGTTTCACGACGGTTCGTGTATAAGGAATGCAGGATTGCACTCCTGATTCATGCATAAAAAGCCCTTCTCATGCCAAAGAGCGTGTAAATTGATACGTGCCTGTACCCCTATCCAGTTTTGACCAACTAAGCTCACGTATTTGCCTGCTCCATTAATGGTGTTCTCCTCTGTTCCAGTGGCAGTGGTGGTGGCGTTCTTCATTTGCTGGGCGCCATTCCATGCTCAACGCCTCGTCGCCATCTACGGCACCAAGGAAAGGAACCAACCTTCACATCCCACAATGCTCACCATCTACGCCATCATGACGTACATCTCTGGTATCCTGTATTATGTATCCACCACCATCAACCCCATCTTGTACCAGATCATGTCGCTCAAGTTCAGAGAAGCTTTCAAGGTAAAACGCATGAACTCAAGGTTACTTGTCGAATAAGCACGAACAAAGTCCATGCTTATTGGATTCGGTGTAATGGGATGTAATAAATAGATAAAATGCAAATATTGGGATACATTTTCATTTTTCTAGTCTGATCACTTCGGCACGTTTTTCGCAAGAAAAATTCAATTACTATTATTGTTAAATTTGATGATAATTTGTTTTTAATTTAAAACTGTTTCAAATAACTTTTTTTTAAATCGATGTTCGTTAGAAAATGTCGCAATCACTTTTGTAATGAACACATACGAGTAAGCTAGACCAAGAAAACGTCTAAGTTATAATAACTATCGTACATCGTGTTTAAGTTAAGAGAACATTTTTTCGACTGTTCCCAAAAATTGCAATAAAATACATGCCACATATTACCGCTGAACTCGAAAGACGCTATCATGATTTTTTACATTATAAGAGCGTATACCGTTTGAAAAACAGCGAAAGTCAGATGCGGGTTAGTGTTATTCGTTTGTGAATTATTTGAATTAAGAATTTGGGCATGTAATTACAATACCTAGTATTTATATTGCCGCTTTTTCGTAACTTTCGTGCAACTAATTTGATTTCCATGAAATCCACACAAAAATTTGTTCTTTTCTAAATAAAAAAATATTTCAAATATTTAACTGCGTAATACGGAAAATCGCCATTTTATATTTAAGTCACTTTCTTTATTAGTTAATAGTATTACAGTGTGACGTCTAAATGTGATCAAAAACCAAGCATGTTAACTAATTAAAAATGTAAATTTTTAAATATTTCTCTAACAAATAATGAACTTTTTACAAATGCTACTAATGTTTCGCAGATATTTATCACATCACAATATAAGTTAAAATTTCTTTACTCTTTGACTAGCAGATTATATTCGATAAGCATTAAAATAAATCTATGTTTAATTATCGCTTTTCTTGAAGATCTTACTCACGTTTCAATATTGTATTCGTTGTGGAATCACAATCCAATTTTTAAAATATTATATTTTTCCCGCAAGTCTTCTAAACTATCCGATTTGCTACGTCATACGTACGAGACATGAGTACATTAATGTAATCACTGTCATTTACATCACCCAGTCTGCCAAATTCAAACCTCAAGATAAACTTTCAATTCTTCAGTTCATGAACTCCCTATTCTATTAGACTACGAGAACTTTCAATGAAATCAACTTTGAATTGCCATGATGACACTGACTCCAAAGGTGAATCAAATAACAAATACTCGTTAAATAACTGAATATCTCAAACATTTTCGAAACTCCTAAAGGATCAAAATTAGCGTTTCGAGTGCGCGCCAATATTTCCCAAAACTCAAGAGATATTTGAGTAATATTTCAATCATTCAAATTTTTCTATTCACTGACGTAATAAAACACTGAGCAGTTTTTCTTCTCCTTCCAACAATTCTGTAGTCTGCCTCTAGGCAGATCTTTCAAATAACAGGACTCGCGACATATAATTATTTATTTAGATAAAATGTTCCAGCAAATAAATTGCATCACTGTTATTTTTTCTTTTAAACTAATAGAACAGTTAAAAGTGTTTCATTAAACATATCAATTAATCTATTAATCCTTTATAGAAGGCAGTTAAATGTAAATTCGTGAAAATATTGTCGAAAATAATAATAAAGGTTTTCGGACAATAAATTGGTTTCAATGCAGCTTTTATTCCCTTTTAGTTACCAAGACCCTGAGCTTTTTATGTTGGCTTTTATTCTACCACGACAATCTTCATAATTTCAAGAAATTTTAGTTTCGTTTGAAACTGTCGCTGTCATGTGTGCCTTGCGTTAGACACTTCCATGTTCACAGTCTTCGAGTGCCCTTGTTTAGGTTTAGACTGACTCTCGTCGCTCATTACTATTCTATACATTTTGACTTTTATGAACGGTCGGTTGGTCAACAGGGCATGACATCTGCCTCTTGTAAACAAAGTAAATAAAGTAAGAATCATACGTAAGCTCAAAGAGCATAAACAATATGCTTAGTAAAACCAGGCCTGGACGACAAGACTTAACGCGCATACGAAAGTTTCTTCTATGCCACCTTTCTTAATAATAAATAAGTATAAATCTAATCTAAAAGAAATATTCATGAAAATGTTTATGGCGCATTAATGGCTGGCTCAAAATATCGTGCTTGAATAATGTAGAAACTATGGACGTCATGGAGGAGCATGGAAGGCAATGCAGCAGTGGCCCTCAGATTAAAGAACTACGAATTAGATGGGGAATCCCACAAGATAAATCCATTTTATTCTCTTACAATGTTCTAACCGTATTCCAATGAAATGAATGTAACAAAAAATGTGATAATGAACTGAAAAAAATATGCAGTCTCTGGGTTCACTCCTTGTAATTACTTCTGCTGGCGCCTCTGCCCATGTATATTCATATCTCCTTTACTTTTTAAATCTATTTTAACATTATTTCAATACAATTGCATCTTTTTTGTGAGTAATGTTTATTTTCTGCTTGAATGCATTTTTGTATTTTCGATGCTCTTACCTTGCGAACCTGAATAAACTCCAATAAATTGTTACAGTTTTATTCAGACTTTCAAAAGTAATGATTACGTTTGTATATAATTTATTTACTTACATTTATTCAGTAAACAGTAAAAACAGTAAAAACTGTATGTGACGTATGGGGGAGAAGATAATTTGCGCACATTTATAATGCACTTACAGCTAATTGCATTTTTATCTCACACGATGCCCCTGGTAAACACTTTCTCCCTGGAAAACACATTTAAATATTTATAATGTCCAATGTAATAAGTGTCAGCATTCACATAGTGAAGATAAAAGCATATCATAATTAATCTTTTTATTATTATTTTTAATTAAAAGTTATAGGAATGTCGATAAATTAAACCTCTGTCAAATGATTGCCATGTAGCTCCTTACAATCTTTTGCCGGAATATATACACATCTTGAAAATAAATAAACCATAAATTTTTAACCATTAATATGAACAAAAATGTAATGGACAATAGAGCAACTTGAAATAGAATATCAAAATATCCATTTGCCAAGTCTTAAGTGAATAAGATAACCACTGGGAGACCTTTTCAGCATAATTTTGATCATGCAAATAGGTATGTCATTTTTCCAATGATTATTCTTTGTAATTCTCTGAAATAATCTATTTAAATGTAAATACAACCAATAAAGAAAACGACCAATACCAAAACTAAGGATAAGTCAATGATTTATCTACAAAACTGGTGGCCAATGGTATGTATCCTAAAATATAGTTTTTACTAATTTTCAATGGTAAAGAAAGTCACAAAATATCAACAAAACACATTATAAATAAATATAAATCAACAAATAAAAAATGATTTTAAATTATAGTATATGGAAAGTGTTTTTGAAACCATCAAGGTGGCTGAACTATACACCAATGAAAAAACTTCCCCTCAGAAAAATTCTGGTTCCACCACACACCAATATTAATTAATATTAATTGAGAATTTTTATTTTTGTAATTCTGCCAGATTTACTATACTTATATAGTTTCTTTCTAATGCTAGAAGCAAATATCTTTTACTGCAATAAAATTATTTATTTCAATAACTAATTCAATTCTTTATCAAATAAAAGCAATCAGTTAATCTTATTGCTATCAACATCCTTTAAATATGCACAATAAAATACACATAAAGTGTAGAAAAACTGCTCAAGTGTCGCACATTAGTTCAAATTCTATCGGGTAATTAGGTACATTTTAGAGTATTAATTCCCAAAAAGGAACATCCAATATTTAAAAGCAATCAAATAATCTGAATTAACCTCTTGTAGAATACACATTTTACCTCATCACACTACTACATTTTTATTTTATGAATTAAAAATAGTTACATTTCATTCTGGTACAAATAATTGTTTACAGCTTCATTTAAATTATATTCTCTACACTAAAAACACCATCAGAAAATATATTTAAATTCAAGACATGTTGAATGCGGAATTAATAACACCATATGACTGATAAAAAAAATTAAAAACCTATATAAAGTTCTAGAAAACAATTTTCTGAGGAAAACATAAAGAAAAAACTTTAAATAGGTAATGCTCTACATATCTGCATCCCAAATATTGTTTTAATGTTCCAGTAACTCAATTCAAATAGGGTATAGTAAAACAAAATAATGTTTACAGAAAAATACTTAAAATTAATAATTTTATTTAGGAAATATTTACACACTATTAACATAGAGTGTTCAGAAATAGTTTGGATGATACAGAAAACAGGCACATGTTGCACTTCTGCACCATAGTACGTTTCCAACATTCTACAACATCACACAACGTTTTCACATTGTTTAATGTTACGTAAATAAAAGTTTGTTTTCTTTTAATTAAAAAATCTTGGACGGAGCGCAAACCTGGGCCTACCATCCGCCTTGCGATCGACAGACCTTCGACCGCTAGGCAACTTAAGCGCATTCTGTCCGTCTCGATTCAAACTAATCTCCGTACACGTACTTCATAAATCCGCCGCTAGAGTGCACTGGGAACGTATCGACTACGCAAAATAATCTAAAATGCGCTCCTTGAGAAGTAGATCTCAAAAGAATATTCACGAAAATAAAACAATACACCCGCAAAAATGAACACCCGCGTGAAACCTCACGGAGCCAGTGTCATCATGGCATATAAGTTTCTGGATTAAAAAAGGATAAGGCTTTCTTTTGCAGGACACGATCGCCCGATGTTGTGGTTTCCGGAGCCTCAAGGGCGGGCGAGCCCGGAGACCTTACTCAATCCTATCCCGCTCTGCTCAACGGACCCACGGCTCCAACAGCTGCGCGGGGGGCAGCGGCAGCGGCGCGGGGCCGGACAGCACGGACTACTCGGGCAACTCGACCCGCGAGGAGAGCGTCGCGGCTGGCGGTCGACCTGCTCTGAAGTCGACTTCCTCCACGGACTCCATTTCCAAGCTGCCGGTGAGGACGCGCGAGGCGAGAACCTGCGGTGGCGGACTCTAGAGATTACCATTAGAAGGGACTGTTTGGCCACAGCTGGCAACATAACTGCAGGTCCATTCACTCATTTTGATATAGCTTTCGATTACAGTGAGCTCATCGCTTCCTATTGGTATGTCATTGCCCTATACCGGGAGAGACGGCTTAGGGTACCAACTGGTGGCACTGCAGTCCCTCTGAACGGGAGGCCCTAGGTCCAAATCCCGACGGTGGCATGATTTTCGACACTAGCTTGTTAACTATGTCGAATGCAGTCGCTGTCTGGAGGAGAATTCTAGAAGCCGGCTGCTCTGATCGGTCCGTGGTTTCTCCGATTAACACCAGGCGAAAGCCGGAGCAGTACCCTAACAAACGGACCACGGACCGCGCGCTATCTTTCCTACCTCTTCCTTGTCCTCCTTCCTGTCTTCCTTACACACACTTACACTAACACGCACGAGCACAAGCACACAAGCCGGGAGACCGGTCAGGAGCTTAGTGCCCCGCTGTTACATACCTGGTTGGGGAAATCTCCGCTAGCCGACTGTAGGTCGGCGCCAGATCTCGCCTTACAGCGGGGGGAAATATCACCGCCACCTCCCGAATAAAAAAAAACATGCATTACATTTACGAGACTAATGACCCTGGCAGTTGACGTGCTCGGAATCACTAATCAAACAATCATTGCCCTACATGACATTTATTTTGTTTCCTGATAAAGTGATCCCTTCTGGAAGTACCTCCTCTATAACTCGGGTCATGATGAAAAGATAGGGGTGAGCTCATGGTGGAAATAACTACCATGGATGAACTATTGCGCATCGTATCCACCTTCAGCCAATGAGTTTCAGGTCCCAGTTTGCGTCACAATATTATAGGGAATTTTAATTGCAACCAGGTATCAAAATTGTCACCTTGTTACAAGTCATTGAAACGGATATATGAAGCATTCCTTTTAAATATTGCATTTTCGTGTTATTCTTTCTCTGCTAGAGAGCAGGCCTCAAGGCCTGAGTCTCGCCACGTAAAATAAGGCATTAATTCAATTCAATTCAATTCAATTCTTGGTTGCTCACCATTGAAAATTGCCACTTTAGGCCACTTTCAAAATGTTTCTCTCTATCAGTAGCGGCTGGTGCCCCCAACAAACTGGAGGTTGCAGCTCCGTCGAATTTCGGAACTGTAATTTCCAAAATTCAGAACACCAATATATAAAATGTAAGCAATTCATGTAAATTAATTAAAATTCAATTTAATAAAAAATCTATATAGAAACATTACTTTCATAATTTTACGCGTAGAGTCTGCGCAAACACCTGCCCACGTAGTTCTCAAACATTTGGACCTTAAGTTTTTGTATTAGTTGTGCATTGAGACACAGACATTGAGACAATTGAATTGAATTAATGCCTTATTGTACGTGGCGAGACTCAAGCCATGAGGCCTGCTCTTCCGTCTGACCACGCAAATTTTGCTATGCTCCTTTCACCAACTAGCAGAGAAAGAAGGTATTTCTTGGGCGAGAAACAGGCGATTTCAATTGAGCTCAGAGGCGTCATTTAGGCTTGAGGATCATTTACAGGCAAGCAAATCCACTAACATGGGACAATCGGCTTTACTTCCCCTCCGAAGGAAGGCGTACGAAGGATTTTTTTCGCCCTTAAAAATCCACGGCTTCGATCGGGTTTCAACCCGCTAACTTGGGTACAACAGTCCGATACGTTAACCGTTACACCATCGCCGCGCGCTTGACGATCATAAGAATGCATACAAAACGAAAGGAACTTGTTTCGAGAATCGTCGTGCGAGAACTTGTTTCGGTGATCGCACTGCAGCTCTTTGCAACAAGCACTGTTGTTTAGACACATTTTACACAATTAAAACTATTTTATTTCGAAAATTTCCCTACCCTGGTATATATTCTAATAATGAAAGATCGTTCCACCCACGCTCATATTCACAACAGCGCTGTCAGGTGTAACTACAGTGGGAAATATGCACCGACTGAAAACTGAAAGGAACTTCCTTGCAGAACGACCAACTTCACACAAAGAACTTATCAAGTGTACATTCTGAATCAACAACCCTACTATCAAATGAAAACAAATTCTCCAGACATCGTAAACAAAGCTTTCAATAGCGCCAATAATTGACTGTGTACTTTCAATAACACTCAACATTCATAAAATTAAGTTACAGCTAGTATCAGACGAAGACAGAAAATTGGTATTCCCCTCGGACACTGCTCAGCCCCCGGCGACAAGACCTCCACCCACTGGTTGTGCAATCGAACACCCTATTGTATATTGTATTGAAGCATATAGCCAAAGAGTAAATTCAGTAATAAAGCCAAAATTGCAAGACCTAGAAGAACACCAGACGGGGGAGAGAGCGCTTATTGGACACTCTTTGATTCAAAATGATTTCATATACATTGATATTGCTGTAATATCTTGAATATTGAATGCCATTAAAACGAAATAAAAATTATTAACTAACATATTATAACATATTTTTCGATTATCTAGGGGTTGTGCAACCTAAGCACGAGTCGCCACTGTTCTCAATACCTCTGGTATGGCTTTTCAAACGAAGTCCCCGTGCTATGGTCACGTGGTTCGAGACGCAAACTGGTGCTGCGCAGAACAAGCAAAAAAAGGTGCGCCGGAATAGCGCCACTTTCCACCATGACTAGGGCGAGGGTGGACAAAGAGGATTATCTGGAGTAGGGGAGGAAGGCACACACCGCCTGTGGATCAAGAACTGTCTCGATGCTTATTCCTATTTCATTTACTTTGACATTAATTACAAGTAATGTAATAAAATATTAAAAGTTATTCTGGAATATTATTTCATTCGTATACAAAACATAATTCACAATAACTGCGAAATATTTTCCATTAAAATGTACGTAGCGCATCGAAGAGGGAGAGACTTTACATACACATACACATACACGCACACGCACACACACAGCGACAATGCCAAGGACATATATCTAAACACATAATTTTTATTAACTAGATCGCTGGTGAAGGAGATACCTTCTAATAATTAAATGCGGTAAATTAAAGATGTCTGGTATCAACAAATATATTATGCTAAAGATAGTTGTGCTCGCGTCAGAGCTTGCAGCTTCTGGGCTGAAAACAAAATTATGGTTTTGTTCCGGCGTCAGAACTTTGTTTTCGACCCAGAAGCTGCAAGTTCTGACGATGATCGCTACGCGATCGAAATGATCTTTAGCATAATATATTTTTTGATTCCAGACAACATCTTTAATTTACCGTATTTAACATAACTTTTACTAATACTTTTTATCCTAACGAATATTGTTAACAAAAAAGTTAAGTTAACAAAAAATACATTTTATTCAGTATAAATGCAAAAATCTTCATGAAAAACCACCAAGTCGACTAGACACCACCTGTAGCTCCTTCCCCTTCCGAGAAAAATCCTAGGTGCACCTCTGCGTCCATTATTCAGCAATTCGGGACCTGCCCCTGAGGCTGAAGCTCGCTACTAGGCGATTCACAACTTATGTTCGAATTATGGGGTGGCATAGGTCCTGACATGCATAGGCGTGCGCAGCTTAGAACAAGAGGGGGGCGACTACATTTCTAACAAACTTTATCACTTACATAAGATTCCGTGTTTTACTGGGAAAGAAATCAAAGAGAATGAAGTTATAAGTTGAATTACACAATTAATAAATACAATTGATTTCGAGTTGAACTAATACTCGTGTGTTAATGTTGGTAGATGGATCGGAGAGCTTCTTTCCCAAATGTATAACAATTCCCTAAATTATCAGGTTAAAAGGGGGAAAATTAAGAATTGAACATGCTTAGAGAAATAAAATGTTTTATTACCTATGGTGACGGAAACCTTTTTAAAAATTTCCTCTGCTCTCCCTCTCCCTTGTGCACACTCTTATACGGATAGGGTATGGGTTTAGCGATATCTGTCTCGGTGTTTGGAGGAAACAATAGAAAAGGTGACAAAGGAGACAAATCTTCTTCAAAAATTACGTCATATTAAAAGAATTCCATGTTACACGCAGCCTCATTTTTATTTGGATATTTGTGACGTCTAATGTTTTTCCAAGTTATTTTTAACAGAATTTAAATCCTAACCCTATTGAAAAGTTAATTGTAGAGGATGCAGGTGACATCGTCGGTATAAGTAGATATTGCTAGGTGTCGTGCATATAAATTTTGGAGAAAATCGACTGAACAGTTTAACCGCTATCCTCAGCCATAGTCAGATTGATGGCCTTTTTGCCATCAGTCGAGTTTTCGGAATCAAGAACCCACAAAACTTGGATTATGACAACACAACGTATTAGACGAAGTAAGTAGGAACAAGTTTTATCCATGTTTTCTTTACTAGAGCCCGACAATAAGAATTTTTCTGTCGAAAAATCGCCGATTTCTGCCTCCCGATTACAATACTTCCTCTTTGCTATGTGCGTACCAAGACAAGAAAGTAAAAAGTTTGAATCAAGTTTATAGTTAAATAAATGAACTGCAGATGTATGATGAGAATGAAGGCGTTGGAAGTCAGCAACTATTTGTAGTGTTGTTAGGGTGATCTTGCTTTCTCCTTGATATGCCATTGTTGCATTCTAAATTTGAAAGTTGTGAATTCCAGCAATACCCATACAAATCATATGTTCTCTATTATTCCAAAAAAATCAATTTTGTGACTTAGCTATAAAATCATGTGTAAGTACAGCTAGCAAGTCGTCTTTCAAAGTTCTAAAAATGTCTCCTCTTGTGACACTCCTATACAAACTAAAACTGATAAAATATTTGTGCCTAAAAGCTTGTTTATAAAGCGCTATATTTTCTTTGGTACACATCACGGCATATGTAACTAGTGATGCGACAGAATGGCACAATCGGACGAGTTTCGTATTTCTTGAGTCAGGGCTTGCTTTTCTGCTTTGCCTAACTCTCTTTTAAAGAGCTAAAAGTCGCGCTCCCATAACAGGGCATAAGTCTATCTTGGTTCTGTATCTTCACATATTTGGGCATGGTACTCCCCCCCCCCCTTGGCCCCCTTCCCAGTGCTTGTTCCATTGTGCAATGTGTGAGGATCCAGTCCCTCAATTACACATACAGATTGCCAGCACAGCTGCCCGTCAGGCCACGAGCTTATGGAAGAATTAGAGTGTAGATGAATACACGACGGACTCGGTTTTGCCCCACAGCCTTAGTGTCCACGTATTTGAGCTCATATGCTCCAACACCTGTTTCACGTGGCGGACTCACTCGATATTATTAATTTTAAACTTGCTACAGTTAGTAAACATAATAATTTGATAAATTAATAATACGACTAAAACTGACGTTTCTATGCTTACGCGGGCATTATGATCTTTGCACCATTGAGTATAAGAATTTGAATTTATTTGACACCATTCGTTTGCACAGTGACAATGTAGTTACTTTAGTATTAAAATTTATCAACAGCGCATTCAATAATGAACATTTTATTGAAATTAACTATAGAAAAACTGTTATATATGTCATCATTTTTAACGCACGATTCAATTAAAAGAATGGTTTTATTTACTTTTATGTAATATTTATAGTGAGGAAATAAGGTTTTTTCAAAAACCACGTAGATTTTTTTCACGTTTTTTTATAATTTTTCGGTTCTTTATTAGTGGAAATGAAAAATGACTTTAATAATATTACTGAAGGATAAAATCTGGTACCTTACCTCCAATTTTCATTGAAAACTTTGCAGCCGGTTTTTACAAAACGTCATTTGAGAGTTTCTAAAAGTATCCAATTATCCTTTTGTACAACATTTTTAGAGAAAACTACCGAGTTTTCGAGAAACTTCACAAGGAAATATTGGAAGTTCAAGTACTCACAAATGCAATAATAAATAAAAACTCTCGGAATTTTAAACAACTACCCTGCTTACAATAAACTAAATAAATAGATCCACTACAAGGAGAGATAATTTACGAACAGCTACCACACCGCAACATACTACCGATGTTCCCTGCGTGAAGCACCACTCTACCTCGAGACCATCTTCGCGTCCCGCTAATCACGGCAATAAATTGCCGGCCCCTCGCCCTAGTGCACCTACACGCACAGACACGCGCATCACCTGTCGCCGACGCCGCTAGAACAAGAAGACTGGGGCATTGTTCTCCTGGCCTAATATAGGCCCTTAGACGCTACCCGCCGCCCCCATTGCCTCCTCTCCACCACCGCTCTGGCCACGCTACGTCCACGGAAAGTCCCAGTGCGTCATCACTCCGCCCTTTGTTCAACATCCGGCGATGCCTGCCGAGTGCCACGTGGTTGTCTCCTTTTTGTATATAACTTTTGATATTGTAGCGCGACACGCTACAATATCAAAAGTTTCAAGAACAAATTAAGAGTGATTTTTGAGAAAATGTTTTTAAAGTAGTCCACTCCAAAGTGCACGAAAAGTAATAATCTTTCCAAAAACAGTACATAAAATTAAAGAACTAATTGTGAACAACAAATTTCATTTGAAGAAAAAAAAATCTTCAATGATGTAGTTTTACGAGGACTTCCAAAACAATTTCAAACTGTTGCAATTTTCTAAAATTTAAAGTTAACGCTGAAAATCTATTCTTTGTCATCTTTAAAAGTGTATATCGCTCTGTTCTTACAAGAAAATTAAAGAAAACCCTGAAGTCATTTTTAAGAAAATGAGAGACCCCAGAGACTATGTAAAGTGCTCGCAAATTAAAAGAATATTTTTCAAAGTCGCAGGGCTTCAAGTCAGTGCAGATTAAGCGAGGAATATTCAGTACGGGCGTTTTTACACATTACTGCTTTTGTGAGTACAAGTTCTACGAATGATTTCTTACGAAGATTCTCGAAATCGCAGTTTTCTATGAAAATGAGTTAAAATTACGTATTTTCGGAGACGCTCAGACGATAGTTTCTCGACAACAGTTCCAAATTTTCAAATGAAAATAAGCAAATAAAAAAGCAGGTTTTACTTTTCTAAAATATTTTTATTTCGTATTCGTATTTTTTGGTAGATACATTTTTAAAGTAACATTTTTTTTTACCTTTCCATTGAATGTAAAGCCACTTGAAGCTGTGATATTTACATCTTTGTTAGTGTTAGAAGAAATCTATTTTGAAATGTTTATCCTATTTGTTCCTTTGTCTTCAATTTATCTCTTGTCCTTTTTCCCTTTGTCCTTTTGGTCCTTGGGCGTACTGTGATTTTATTGAAAAACTGAATGAAGAACAACAAACCTTCTTGCAGAACATCCAGAGTAATGACTATTGTTAACTTCATACAAGTGGTAAACGTTTATTTTCAATAATTGACAAACTATAAATAAAAAACATCGTATGTAACACGTCCTTTGTTAGTCATAAAGACTTTTGACATAAATAAATATTAACCGATTCTTCTCTGTTGTTTTTTTCAGACGCCACGCAAAGGACCTCACGCGGACTGCAGCTTCAGTTTCAACGATATCTCCCCAGGCTCTGGAGTGGATCCTACGTACCAGCGCCCACTTTCCATTATGCTAAGTGCCAGACATGGTCAGGAATCCAACATTAAGGCTACGGTCGTGCCTGCTTTCTCTCGCCAAAACACTCACAGCAGCCAAAGACCATTTCTGTCTTCTCGTTTGTCTATCTCCGAAAATAAATTCAGCCCTTTGAAAAATCGCCACAATCAAAACTTGTGGAAGATTTTAAACTGCGTTTCTTCCTCTGCTAATCCCAAAGAAGACAAACACCTAACAATTTCGTATTCGCCTGCCGTCATGGTGCAAGATATTTCTGTCATGCCATCGGCGGAAACATTTAACATGATGCCGGTGAGCATGAGTTCTAATAGTCTGAACAGCAATGTCAGCAACAGCAGTTTGAGAGACGTAGAGAAAGGGGCTCTGGAAGATGAACTAACATCGTACATGCAAGAACTGCAGAGAAGGGAGCAATTCTGAGTAAGGGGGTACGGGGGACCAGTCTCCCGAAGAAATCGATCTCACGGCCCTCGGGTTCCAAGATCACTCGAGCACGTTGACGAGAAACCCGATGCCGCCAACTGCTCCTCTGAAGTTGTTACCGGACAGTATTTGAACTACTAATGAGCATTCCCAACAAAGTCCGTTAGGTTAAGTTGAACCCCCGCCGCGTCGGTCCAGATGGTGCCATCGGAATTTGAGAAACGTTTCTAAAAAAACAGAGCACTAGAAGGAGACTATCAGCGCTCAATAAGTGTCATTTAGAGAACCATAGAAAATGGGAAATATTCAACGAACTAGAATATACTACATAGAGTGACAAACGTCTCCATCTTTGAAGATAATCGAAGCCATGTTTTCTGCAGTCAAAGCAGCGCCCCTCTGGGAAACAAAGTAATTCTATACTCCGATATATACAACTTTGCCCCTGGCAGGCATCAACTGTTCACGGTTTCATCCAATCGGGAGCTTCAACGTCTCTATGGTGACGTTTAAACGCCCGATTGATTGAAATTGTCAACAGCTGATACCTGCCAGGGGCAGAGTTGCATATATCGCGTACAGCATTATTTTTGGCGCTGATTACGGACGGTTACACCGCCACTCGTATGTTGTGACTTCAAAAACATGGCGGTCACTATTTTGGCGAGCCTCCACTACGAGCGCTGAAACTATGGGGAATGCCACTCTATCTAGTATGTTCTAGCTCGTTGGAAATATTGAAACAATTTGACAATAGGTAATCAACGTATCAATTGAGCGAAGACTCCCTCAGAAGTCCATGAAGAGACCACAAATTAACAGAAAATCATACAATCAAGTTTGTGGTTTTGCATTTTATGGTTTATTATTTGCCAAAGAACAACTGCAGTGGAATCTTGTTGGTTCATTTCTGAATTAGAGTTTAAAAAAATTGTACAAATTTCAAGTAAACAATGATTTCATAGACACAAACATTGAGAACCATGGGAAAGTACTATTACAAATTATAATCTAGTACCAAAACCAAAATTCACACAATTCTTCACAAATTTCACACAAAATAATTACTACAGTTTCTATTCAGTCGGAATTTCTTGTGAGAATTTCCAATAACGAACACTTTGGTATTCATGTGTCAAAATTCTAGTTATCCTAGAATTAAGTGCAATTAGCTAAATCTTCTCAATGCAAAACAAAACTTTGTATTGCTATCAAAAAACTTTTTTCATTGAAATAAATCTATACATTTCTAATAACAAAAGAAATTACTAAAGAACTTTGTTCTAGAATTACGTGTAAAACAAGTTGGATTAGATTATATATTTTATAAAATTTAAATATCAGTACTAAGTCACAAAACTGACTGCCAATTGTGCTACTCCTTTTAAAATTCCATGCAGTGACCCTAGATTTAACACAACTTCAACAAACTCAAATTATACACACTCTGGTGCCAATTTGTGGCAAATTCATACCAGAACACTTGTGTAGCATTACACCTACAACCAGGAGTGATAGAGCAGAAAGACTAAGAAATTTTATTGAATCCTCAATAATCAAGAAATAAAAATTTCTCTTCACAGATTTTTTTTTTAAATTTAGCAGAAAGAAAGAACAAAGACATTTTAACACTATTTTATTTTCTTCATGGCATCATGGCATGAAGGCATCGTGGCATCGAAGCATCATGGCATTGTAAGCTTCTTTCACTCACATTTGAAAAAGTACCGAGTCATAAAATAGAATAGGGCAGGTATTATATTGTTTTCTATTCTTACACTGGCGGATCCAGGAGGGGGCCCCCCCCCCAAAAAAAGGCCTAGTTTTCCTTTACATTCCTTTATTTGGCCCAATTTATTTAAATATTTATTTATGTTTAAATAAGGTAATTATTTAAACAATAATATTGTGTAGCAATATCATATTTACAATACATAATATACAATATAATAAAAAATGTATTTTATTTAACAAAAATATGCAATACGCCCCCCACAAAATGATCGGTTGGATTCGCACCTGCATGCTTAAACACTGAGTGAAAATGAAAGAGTAAAGAGAAAGAATGAGGCAGTCACTGATTTGTTACAAAATCTTAAATTCTATTCTCTGAAAATTGCTCTGTGTGTAGCCTAAAAGAAAGAATTTCTTTGTGTTGTCATAAATAAAGGCTGATTATGACCTGAGACTCAACTTAACCTTATTTTGTTAACTAGTTTGAAAATGCTGACAACTTCCACTGTAGAAAATATGTGGTAGCAGTTTTGGAACTACTCCTTTCTGTGATATGTGTTATTTCAGTAGATGTTTATATTATCACAACATGACTGTGCATTACATTAATAACTGTTTCTTGGTGTAAATTGTGTGTTAAGTATTACTACTTTTTATCATAGCCAAAGGGATTATATTATTAATTTAAGTTGTTGCTGTGTGAAGTGTGTATTTTAATGTATTAGGACATTATTATCATGTTGAAAGAAAGGAATAGCGTACTAACCAAAACTCAATAGGGAATTGCAAGAAGAAAAAAATGTTTTATTTCAATGATAACAATAAACCTGTTAATAGATCATAGTATTACTATAAACTTATTGGTATGCAACATTTCAAATGTTGTGAGTATCACTGAAAATAAATATTCATAATCATTGACAAAGGAAAAGTGATTATCCAATAATTATTATTACATCCACGGAATTGAAATATTTTGCTACTTAAGAAAATACTCAATAAAAAATAGGGTAAGTTAGCAAAGTGACTTATTGAAACCCTATTTTCAGATAGTTTGTTGATCTATCGCTAAACTTATGGTAAGACAAATTTGCATACAAATTGTTAACATATGTGCATTGTTTTGCCCATCTTTCTTGCTTTGAAATGGCCAGCATATGTCTTCCCAAATAATACATTAAAAACTAGATTAGAAGTTCCAGAACTTAAAAGAAAAATTAATTTTCATTCATGAACATTTTTGTTCTTCCATTGAAACAAAAGAACCATAAGTTAAAAGAACCAACACTCAAATGAAGGCCAGTGTGATATGTAAAATAAACATTTCAAGATGAAATAATTTTGTAAAAAATTTTATAAGCATTTATTCTAGCAGGTAAGATCTAACATTTGGTAGGTCAGGGTCTTGGTAAATTAATATGAAACTTTTTACTATGTATACTTTTTTAAGGAAACAATGGAAATAGTATGCCACCGAAGCAGTGCTTTAGTTTCAGAAGCTTTTGCTTAGAACAGATAATTAAAAGATGACAAGTGAATATTTACACGCACATTGAAGTTTGAAGTAAAGAGTAAACATCAACAAAAATATAGATTATTCATTTTTAAATAAAGAAATGGATTTGTAATAAAATGGGTGAGAGAAAAGATGTTTATGAACAACTCACATGCAAAGTTATAAAACACGATAAAAAAGAAATTTCTCAGCATATACATACATTTCTCTACTGAAAAAGGGCAATTCCAGTGGTCATGTATCTTATACATGTGTAGCAATTAGATTTTTGGGATCTGATGAAAATAAACTACTGTAGAACTATGATGTAATACTATGTATGTTATGAAATTTGGTTGAAATTATAGGTGTGAATACATGGAGGTTGGGCCTCTGAAACATCATATTGGCAACATCACTCTTCTTGCCTTACCTCTTCATTTCCTTTCATTACAGAAAAGAGTGCAGAGACAGACTGAAGTTTCTGAAATATAACTCTCCAGGAACATCTAGTATGTTAAGAAAGCAAAAACACTGTTAGTCCAACTCGAATTACAACTCTAGCAATCCAGAAAATGGGTCTCTCTGTATCCTGGAATCACTGAATAATTGTACTTCCAAGTGGAGAATTCTTTTACAACTCATCTTTACATCGAAAGAAAAACCACAATACTTCTTTTGGGAACAAGAACTTTGTGTTAAGCTATGTGTAGAAAAAAGGGGGAAAATCTATTGAAAAATCATGTTGTAAACAAAATTCTTATTATATTTGTTAACTGTTATTACAAAGTGGATACATATTAGCATGCAATTATGTTGTACCTGTTATCTTTGAAAGTGTTTACTGCTGACTTAAAATGTTCTTAAAAATGATGCATGTACCACCTTGATGGTTTCTGTAAATATGTTGTGCATCTAGTCAATTTTCTCATTTAAATAATTTTGATTATCTTCATAATAAAAATGGAAATTTGGCAAGTTATACTTGTTACAATGTCTAAAATGTTTGTATATTGAAATAAAGGATAATTTTCTTAGAATTTATGTGTAAAGAGAATCCTAGTTCTCACATAATAGTAATCCTTTACAATCTAGTCTCCTAAATTTCTATCTTTTCCCTTTAATTATTCAACAGTATCTCCTCAAACTTATTTGAATCCAAGTTGAAAATATCCATCTTCTTTGAATATAGGTTTGAAATTAATGACTCATTTGAATTTTTACAGGTAACTCTCAGATGTTTCAAACCACTCATTTGTAGTTTCCAAAGAAAATAAATTGAGGAGACACAGATGACCCAAGCTAACTGAATCATTTCTAAATCAACCTTGAAAGGGAATCACAAGGTTGTAATTACACATAAAAAATATATAGGATCACAGATGATAAGTCTAGCAGAAAAGAAAATGATTGGTCCATAACAAACAGAAAGGTTTTCAACAGATGGCAAAACTTTATACACAAATTACTAATTAGTAATTTTTGCAGATTTTTGTCTGATGCTTCAGGGCATGAAATTTCTTGATATTTGGTTAGAATTGGATGCTATGTAGATTCATATTAGTACGTAATTGGCTGATTTTTCCCGTTGTTCAAATTCATGTAATTATAGGTGCATATTTTTCATATTTCATTTAAAATAAGCCCTTTCCTATAAACATTGAAAAAGTGCTAAAAAAAATAAAGGATTCCAGTCCTTAAGTTGTATTAATGATGTACTATACGAAAAGAACTTATTTGTTTAGGATATGGAAGATTTGCAGCAAGTATGTGCCTCTAACTTCCTTAGATGTGGATAGATGCTTTTCAATGTTGAAGACCCTGTTGGCAGAAAATAACCTCACTTTTACATTTGCCAATATGCGTACGGTGTTTGTAACACAACTGCAAGAAGCACTGAAATTGTGAAAATAAAGTGAAATTGTAAGATGAAAATATATTGACATTATGCTGTTGTGTTTTAGTCTTTTCTATAGATGATAAAATATGTGTGTAAATGTAGGATACTTCTTGATTGATGAAATATTTTTTAAAAAGGGCAGAATTGCAACAAGACGTACAATGTATATCACTAACAAGAATATTTACTTCAATTGTTTCTCCCGTAAAGTAAGGTACATTATAATATATTTGTACAAAAATATATCTCTTCATTCCAAGCATGCTTCTCCTGAAATTTTATCAAAAAATATTCATATAGAAAATGAAATATTGTTAATTTGAATGGCATATTAAAGTGCATATTTCAGAATTGTTAGTTCATAAATGCATACTTTTAAAAGCATATTTCAAGACATTTTAGGGCAAAAATATCCTCTCTCTACTAATTAGTGTCTTCAGCAGTGGTGAATTAATATACAAATACACCAAGCATGTTCTTCGTGTCCTTGCTACTCCAAGAGACCCAAAAGTTTTTAATTATATTTTAAATCATAAATATCTAAAATTATTTTATTGATTTTTTTTTACATATCTTTTCTCCACATTATTACATTTGTATAATATAAACTTCATTTCCCAATCACTGAAATTATATTATTTTTGTAACACTTATGATAAGCAATTTTCTGCAAACTGTTTATGCTCTCAGTTGAAAATAATTTGTAGGAGTAATATGTTTCCAAAGATATAAATTTTACTTTCTGCTGGACAAGACCAATGACAAATTTATACTACTAATTGTATTTTCTTATTCATTTTGATTACTTAGGCCAACATTCAATATTTTAACAGGCGGCCTCATGATTTGATCTTTTTTAATGCCCCTTCAGCTATTAATCTGGTCCTGGGTTTGCATATAAAAACTATCCAAGAGTATTAATCTGGCAGAGTCACTGGCATTTGCCAGAATTCACAGTGATAAATGTAAAGTGAAGTGAATCGATTACACACCAACTATTACAAGCAGATGCTACAAGAGGCAAAATAGGAAGAATTAAAAAATGTTTAAGTTGCAATTACTGCAACATGAATTATATGTACAACAAATTTGACACTACAGTACAATTGCCTTATTCTTGCTTAATTTTATGTTCTAAGTTTATTAATTATTTATTTTGATCTAAATGTACATATTGATTACAGATTGTTATATTCCAAGCTTAATGTCACAGAAAACACATTTATTATATGAAATAAATGACAATATAAAAGAGAGCACATAAACACAAGTGGTTAACACATAATGAAATGAGCCATAATTAGGTGTTATATTTCTCCTACATTTGATGTCAACAGAATACAACCATTGACTTGGCCAACTGGAATAGAAAATCACAGAGTGGGAATGTTTTGATGACATGAGGCTGCCTACTTGAGAAGATGGATGGAATTCAACAAGCAGAAAAGATGTATACATTCTTGCATGAGAACGTAAAGTTTAATAGAACATTCTAATCAGATTGATGTAATTAAGTGGAGAACTTTGATGTAACAGATGCAATTGGTGGTGTACTGACTGAAGACAGTATTACAAAAAATTAAATGAACTAGAATATTTGAGAGAGTGTATGTAGTGAATTGTATATATAGAATTGGACCAAAAGGAAGGACTTGTGTTATTGGAAAGAATTGTTTGAACTTCATATTTTCAGTAAGTTAAATTATTCAAATCTAAATACTAGATCTCTGGCAAGATATATTTCACACATTTATATCTATAACACCAAAATACCACTCCCCAATGGTTAGAAAATTAATATGCATTTTATTAACATTGAATTAATAAAGAATGATCTTGAAATATATTCTTAAATTCATTATACATATGATATAAAATGTTTAAAAATTCTAACTGACATCAAAGCATGTATGTACATATTAAGTAAATATTAGGACATTATTAAATCTGAATCATTATTGTCCTTAATTATATTTACATGTTTTGCTTTACCCCAGAAAAGTAAAGGAAACTTTTACCTAAAGAAATTCTCTGAAAAGAGATGATTGGTTTTTAACTTCTTATTTTTATATCTCCTCAAACCAGTCACATATTGTACTTCAGAATATAATGATGATGACGATGACAATAATAATTTATATATCAATAAAGTGTTAGCATGATAAGAAAATGAAATAATTTTCTACCACCTTGAAGGCAATGAAACTATTTCCAGAGTGCTCTAGGTGCCCATAACTACTTGCCAGTAATTATCCTGACTTAAAAATACATGCCAGTGTATTGGGTCAAGAATATAAATAATGAACTTTTTTGACACCATTGATAGACCAAAGCTCTAATTAGGTATCACCCGATGAACCAGACAATTTGTCAACCCACATCTTCATGAAAGAATACCTTCCTTCATAATATTTCAAAACAATTTGTCCTGCCAAAGAGTATAAAATAATTTTGTAATTAATTGAGATATCATCGAATTTTCTTCGCTTCACCATATTCTGTGATAAGATTGTTACAAGAAGTCGACCAGAGGCCTATCTAGGTATACAGGTGCCCAAGGTCCATGGCAAGCATAGAATTTCAGAATACTTCAAATTATAATTGTTGTTTGTTTTAGCAGGCATACTCTTTAAATAGCGCCCCTTGTGAGTGGCGCCCATGGCACGTGCCTCATGGCTCATGACACAGTCTATTATGACATTACACAAAGATAAAATAATTCAAAAGAAAATTGAAGAAAAGCAATCCTATTACTCTTTTTTCAATGCAAAATAAAAATTAAATAACTCACCAAAATACAGCATTCGGCGCCTCACTCCGACAATATTTTCTTGCGATCCGTATTGCTACAGATTATGAAATGGTACTGTTCAAAATCAATGCCCAAAATTCTTTGATGCACGAATATACACATATAAAACACAGAATTGGTATTGAAAGATATCGTGAGCTTAGAAATCACACAAAAATAAAGTGCAACTAGACATTTCTCTGCGTTTCCATTGCAGACTACGGCAACCTAGAAATATGAACTACAGTCATATGAATTGTAGTTGGAGGGATCATGTCTTAAAATTACAATATTAAGTTATTGAAAAGTGGTCGTTCCCGCAAGTAGTGACGAGGCTGTACCATATTTCAATGAAGATGCACAAATCATGTACGAAATATCAGAATACGCGACCAATATGAACAATTTATCGTGCGATATTGCAGAAATGAGTTTTCAGTGTTGGGTCACCTCTACTTTCATTTGAATCCAACCAAAGCAAAAAGAGAGCATCTCTCTACTGTAGATCAAAAATAAAATGTTAGAGAATAATGACATAATATAGAAAGCGATCATTATAAATGTTGATAGATTTTACCAATGCGAGTTAGGACATTTTGTAGTACCACTAGTTTTATTTGTCATGGAACATCAGGACGAATGTAAACATCAACCTGTTAGTCTCAGTTTTTCTCCGGAGATCAGTACGTTTGCCTCTACTTACCAAACTTCGGTGTCATACGAAAAAAATGTGTCAACAATAATGTTTCCACCGTGCTTGTTTAGAAAGTCTAACGAAGCTATTAATTTCAGGACGGAAAGCCTGACTTTGCCTCCCTACGGAGAAAAGAACGAACGGTGCTACAAACAGTCTTACAGAATACACGTTTATTACGAACAATCAGTAATTAATGCAATACAGAAATACTTACTTTTAATACAACCTGCAAAATAAAGTAACGCAAATAACAATATTAACCTAAATACCAAATGTATTTAAAAATTATATGGTTAAAGTTTACTATACGGTACACCCTTATACAAGCGTGGCGGCGGGACCTAAGCTGTACGAGCTCTAATAGAAATGAATAAAACTTACGGATGGGCATGGTTTTTCATGGTTCGCCCTTCATATGCATTGTCCCCGCCGCATTGTAACGCCAATTTACTTTCAAAGGCAAGTTTTCTCACTTCGCTCGCCCGGATCCAAGTCACGGCGAGGCTCGGCCCTTCGGCTCTCGCGTTCACTATAAACATCCTTGAGCTATCCAACGCATAATTACCAATTCGCTTTTATAAGACATCACTTTTCAAGAAAGCCTCCAGAATTCTAACTGCCTAGTTAACGCCGGAACGGCGCGAAGTGCCAGTTTAAACGATTTCCTAAAGGTTGTACCGTATACTATATTTCAGCCAAAATTATTCCTTAACATGAATGTTAATGAATACTCGGCGCCGCTAGCCCAAGCACTGCTAGCCTCGTTGCGCTAGCAGAATTCGTTTACAACGCTCACGGAGGTTAAGCGATTTCGAGACCTCTCGGCTTCCTGTTTGGGTGGGGATTTCTTGCCCGGGATCCAATGGCACCGAGTCCTTGGCCGAAGGGATTAAAGACAATGACTGCGACGTTACGAGACTTGACAACGAAAATAATGGAGGATTACTCCCATGCAGGCGCTCAACGCCAAAACCGGGTTCAGAGACTAAGACTTATCAATTAAAAAAAAACCGTAGTAAGTATTAGTAAATTGAATTAAACCAATTGACGGACAGTCAATTACGTTCTTGGCTACATTTACTGCTTCGTGTTTCTCAAAATTTACCACCTCCACCCCGGAATGAGCTAATTTAGTATTTTTGGACTACATCCGGAATCTCTGAGAATTTTCTTTGAACCCTCAACTTTCTGGTTTATACACTTGTCCAATGCTTGATTAGTGATTGCACGCGTGTCAACGGTTAAGGTCATTAATCCCGTAAAGAGTAGTGCATGTTTTATCGCAGCAAGTGGTGGCGATCTTTTCCCGCTAGATGGCGAGATCCAGCGCCGTTCTACGTCGGCTTGCGGGGATATTCCCCAACTAGGTATCTCTCACCAGCGTGTCACTGCGCGCCCCAGCCGGAACAAGCTATAGGCTCCCGACTGATCTCCCAACATATGAGGTAGTGCAGTGCATGTGAGTGTGAGTGTTTGTAAGGAGTGAAAAAAGGACAAGCAAGAGGAAGGAAAGATCACGCGCGGCCCGTTTGTTACGATACTGCTCCAGCATTCGCGTGGTGTTGTCGGAAAACCGAGAAAAACTATCAATCAGAGCAGCCGACCGCTAGTTATTCTCCAGACAGCAGCTGAATTCGATCTAGCTACCAAGCTAGGGTCGTAAACCCTTCCACCATCTGGACTAGAACTAAGCCACCTACGCAGGTCCTGTCGTCCGCCTGTCAGTCCGTCTGTCTGTCGGTCCATCTATTCGTCTGTCCGCCCGTCAGTCAGTTCGTTTGCCCGTCCGTAGTGCGAAGAAAAAATATTCACTTTCTAGACTAAAACAAGTGGCTATATCACACGTTCCCTGACCCAGCAGTTAACTTCAGTGCAATAATTCGCAGAGTGCCGATAGATTACGATGAAGCTGAAATAGCAGATTATCTGAACAAAGCTATATATATATAATATATAAGATGTCAACGTAAGTCGCCTTTGACGATAAATCTCTAATGCCATTGTGTGCAATCTTGCTCAAAGATAGGAAATCCTGCTGTAAACTGTTTTAAAAATAGTTTCATGTGTTGAAAATTTCTTTAATGCCCAGCTTTGTTCAAATATGTTCTTTCCGTATCAGACATTGGACTTACCAATGAATCACAGTAGTTGATAATGTAATACTCCCGTTCAAAAGTTCCCAACACCCAATGGCTTGTGTTACCTCCATACGGGATATGAGCTGGTCAATTTCAAAATTCGAAATAGCCGTAACAAATACTTGCAGGTTGTGATTTAAATAATTGAATTTTAGTGCAGCTACATTTCTTAGTGTTTTTTTGTTAGTATGCACAAGAATGCACATACCACTAATGCAGATCATTCCCAAATAGTTCCGAAAATTCTGTCGCAACATCTTTTATAACTGCATTTGATTCTTCCCCAGATTTCCTTAACACTTCCATATCCCCCCACCCAAATTTTTGAAAAGATTGAAACTTCACAAAGATATTTGTCTTCACTTCTACTTCTGCAAATGCTCTATTAATTGTTTTGTATGCGAATCTAGCATTGCATGCAAATCTAACATTAAGTGGCGAATGTTTTGTTTGTTTATGTGAATAAGGTGTTAGTTAAGTTTAATAAAGTTAATAAGTAATAACTTAAGTTGTTGGTCACATTCATTTGAAAATCGGTATTTGCACACTTATGTAAGAACATAAAAGTGAGAAGTAGAATATAACGTTCATTCATTCTCTAGTAGTATTCACAATTTTGTTTTCTCCGTATTCACATACAATTCTTCAAGTTTAATAAAATCCGAGGCACTACTGTTTGTAGGTTTTCGCAAATTTATGTTTGAAAATACGTTAATTCGAATCTAAATTCAAATCACTCTGAAGCGCGATTTATTTGGAAATTCAATTGATCCCTTTAAGATGTCAACATCAATGTTGCCAACGTCGTGAAAGAAAATTATGGCGTATTTTGCTAAAAATTTGTTTGGGTACTGGTGTTGCCATACATAAATTGATTTAGGAGGCGTTGGTTTAATTCCTGTCATTATCACAAAGATCGCAGGGCCATAACACGAAAATACACATTTTTGGAAATTATTTGGATCTTCAGGTCGGATCCGAAAATAAATTATCAGTTTCCCATCAGGTGACCAAGATGCGCCGAATAACACCCCATATGTCTCGATTGGTGTACGGGAAGAGGTCTCGCCGCCAGTATCGGAATCTCACACATCCGCACACTCAAGAGTTTTCCTCGAATACTGTATACTGATAATACCATACAATGAATGAATGCACTGCAGTGGCCCGAGAACACGAGTAACTGCAACTGAGATCACTATACTCCTACTTCTGAGCGAGGATATCCCCACTGAAATTGAAAGTAAGAGGATAGAAAGGTTTACAGTGAGAGGTTTAGGTTAGGGGACGGAACAATCTTTTGGGAGATTGGATTTAATTCTTGAGGGAGCAACGTTGGTTTTACCGACGTTAAAGTGAGTGGTGCAATGGGCCGTTTGGAGGTAAGTAAAGAGTTTGGACGACAGGAAGGCAGTGTAATTAGTAATTGATTCATTGGCCAGTTCTCTATGAAGTTGTCTGTTGAGGTTGTCTACCAAACCAATGTGTTCTGGTAATTGTACGTAGCACTTTATTCTGGAAGGCTTGCAAAGGATTCAGAACAGATGAAGCGGTACCTCTCCAGATAGGGGCCGAGTAAGAGATTGAGGATCTTAGTATTAATTTATATAGAAGCTGAGAATTGTTTTTTAGAGATGATTTTCTATTAATAAACGGAGAGAATTTGAGTAAGGGTCCATACGTTTTAATTAGTCTATGAGTGAAGCTTCCATGTGAGACGAGTATCTAGGAGGAGGGAGAGGGGGGATGGAGGAGTATAGTGCGCTCAGTTGCAGTTACTTGTGTCTTCAGGCCTCTACAGTGAATCCATTCATTGTATTATATAAATATATTCTAACACTTACTTGTAAAATGGCAACCCTCTTGATCTGATCAAATAAAAAAAATAAAAAATATTAAATTTGAAGTTAAACTGGTAGATAAGTTTACACCTAATTTCGTTTATTCAATAGACCGCTTCACAGATGTCGCTGTGTCAGATAGACCCATTCCCACTGCCGCAGCCGTCTTAAAGATAAAATTGTGTGGCGTTTTAAGCAAACAATTGTTTAAAAATTCCACCCAAAATTACACAAAAACTACTCGTATTTAAAAAAAGACGTGACTTTATTTTAAGACCTCCTCTGAATAATAGATTTTATCAAGCGCAAAATCTCCATCTTTAATGTTGTAGTTGTATGAAGACGTCGAAAAAAACTGAACTTTCTCAATTTTCAATAATGTAGAGATGTCAACTAAAATGAGATCTTCCCTATTTTTAAGTGTTCTTTACGCTATCCGAAGACAAATTATAATAAAACATTTGGAGCAATTTTTGAAGTAAAAAATTGAAAATGCTGTAGAGGCTCCACGAAATAACCCCCAAAATCCAATTTGTTTCAAACTCGCAGGATCTCGTGTCGTTTAGGTTGATCGGAGAGTATGCGTTGGAAAAAATCGTGTGAATGGTTTAGGCACTAGCGTTGACCACAGACGAACGGACAGGCAGGCAGACATTTGACTGTCAATCTATTTTTCTGTATCAAGGACCCACCCGAAACTTGTAATCTGACAACACAACGTGCTAGACTAGTAGTTTACGTCACAAGTAGGCGGTTCTCGCAGGAGTCGCCATCGCTACGCTCGGGCGAGAACGGAAATAACCTTGCGCTCGTGTTGCGTATACATTTGTTTAACACGCCGTGAGCGAAACGCAATGTAGTCAAGAAAAGGAATATAAATTAAACATCAAATAATTAGAAATACCTTAGTTGTACAAAAGTAAATGGATTCCAATCAGTGTCGTAACACCTGTTTGTGAATAATAAACAAAGATGTCGTCAAGACGAAAGACAATTGCGAGTCATAACAGATGTTTCGCACACGCTTCGCGATGTTTAGAACACTGAAAAGATAAGCTGTTTCGGACATGGAACAAACAAGCACGAGAAAACGCGCTTCGAAAACAGAAAAAAGCACGAGAAACCGGGTTTCGCGCACGGCGTGCTGCACCGTGCTAAAAAAGTAATTTACTACAATAAAAATAATATTTATCCACTTTCTTGTTACTAGGGTTGAAATGTCATGAAATGTCAAAACGAGTTCTGCTGAAAAATTCCCGATCTCCACTGCAGGATTACAATCCTTTTTCTTTATTATGTAAGTAAGAAGTAAGGTAAGAAATAAAATATTAGCATTTTCACACACGGAAAACAACCACAAGAAAGCATGTTTCGTGCCAGGCGGGTCCAAACACTATTTCGGTACCAGGGACTCCCATAACGTGTGTTTCCGTTAAAATTTCGTTATTTTTTGCAGTGTTGCATAACTTTCTTTACCATACGTATATGGAAAAGTAAAAAAAAAAACAAGTTTTATGCACCTTTAACTCCAGATGCAACTGATACACTATGTCACATCAACTTTCACTGCAGTACCTACATGTTTCTCAAACCTTTTTTGTGCGGGACTCCATATCGTGGCTAAAAGTCCAGTACCCTACGAAATTAATGTCTCAAGACGAAGAAAAAGAGGGAATAACGCAAAGAATTTCTAAAAACAGTTAGTTTGTAGTTCTTCTCTGCAATACGTCATTATTATCTTTCTTTACTCACAAAGCAAATTTGCAGTTAACTTAATGTTAGAAATCTCAACAACCCACTTCTCTTCAAAAGTATTCAATCCTAGCTAACAAAGGCGCTCTGTTCCAATCATTATTACAGAGGCGTAGTCTGTGAGAAAACTGGTTAAAAAAATAACTCTTACTTTAAAACACTCAATTTAATTGATTGGAAATGTATAATATGGAGTTACAAAATACATTTTAAACGGTTTTATAGATACACATAAATGACTTGATCCTCACAACAGACACTTGCTTGGTGATGTCCACACATGGCAGAAGCGTCCGCAAATGTACATCACGGGACCTTCGTTATGATCGCCATCATCCCATTATGATTGCTAAATGTTCAGAACAAACTAAATGCTACAAGACAAGGATTTAGCATTTACTATTACTTTCCCGTATACGTACGTATACACGGAGTAATATACGTAGTATAGGAAATGCCGATATGACGAAAATCGATTTTGAGATTTCAACGGAAATACACGTTTTGAAGTCCCCTGATACCGAAAAAGTGGATCTTTACAAAACGTCCGTCCGTCTGTCTCCAAGCTGGCGTTCCAAATTGAAGAAACTCCTGTTCATCTGACGAGTCGAAACTCTGAGATTTTGAAAAACATTCTTTAAAATTTGGGGGACTTTACATGAAGCCCTCTGGACATTTTCAAAACTTTCTCAAAAATGGCCACAATTTCATGTAAGAACAGAGTAACACACGCTTATAAAAGTGGCATAGGTCCGATTTTCACGGCTAACTGATTTTTTGAAAATTTCAAAAGTATGATTTTTTGGGGTATCTTCCTACAACTACAGAATTAAAGATAGAGATGTTTCCTTCAAATACAATTTGTTCTTAATAGTGAATTCTTTGTTTAAGATCATGTACATTTTTGAAAATTTTAGTAGTTTTTGCGCAATATTGCGAGCAATATGAGCAATTTAAAACAATAACAAAAACCATATTTTCTCAAAACGGCTCCAAATTTTTTCTTTAAACTTTTGGTAGGGATAGTAATAAATTAACTCTATAAGATGACATAAACGCCATATTCCTCTATATTTTTGTTTTTTCAAAAATTGCAAAAATTTAATTTTTTGTCTTGTCTCTCACGTCGTTAATATTTACATTAGCGGCAATTTATTTACATTAATGTTTTATGAGTGCATGAGCTTTAAATAATGTTGGTTACACTTTCCCGAAAGCTCAGCCGTGAAAATGAGTTCAAAATTCCGCATTTTTAGAAACGCTCAAACACCATATTCTCAAAAACGTCTCCATTTTTTTCTTCAAACTTTTCCATAAGATAGTGCTAATTTTACAATTTAAGATGATATAGAATTAATTTTGCTGTATTAATTTGTTTTTTCAAAAATTACACAAATTTAAATTTTTTGAAAGATCTCTCCTGCCTCTAAAATGCACATTTCCAGCAATTTGGAAGCACTATTGCATTTGTGACGTAAAGAGCTTGAAATGTCATGTGAAGTTTTTCGAAAACTCAATAGTTTTCTGTGAAAAGAGGTTCAAATTTCGAATTTACAGTGGCGCTTAAATGCTATTTTCTTAAACACGGCTCTACAATTTTCAAAAAAAGTTGCCATTTAGGACGTGGTATTACTGAACTTTAATATTCTTAAAATAATATTTCTGTTCTATTGGGAAGCGGAAAAATTAAGAAAAGTTTTAAAAAAGGTACTTTGGGCCGCGATAGATGGCAGCTGGCAAGAGTATGTGACAATTTCGAATATCTAGCCGAGACCAATGGAGATAGAAAACTAATACGTGAAAATGTGTGCTATTGTGTAGCACCACTAGTTTACAGTTATAGCCAATAAAGCACCAATAATCACAGAGTTCAAAAACGGGGAGTGAGGGGAAAGGAGTGAGGGAAGCTTTCGGTACTAGTTGCGTCGTCTGACAGACGATGCCTTTGAACTCTAGGGTTAAAATATGCAGATTTTTTTGTCTGCACATGCCTTCACATCTGACTAGACGTATTATTCCGCATATCTCTCATTTCACATACACATTACTAAAAGATAATTCATAAATCACCCTTAGAGTCATAATTCGCAATATTACAGTGAATGTGTCTGCTAGTTCATTATTTTCCAATTCGCAAAAAGTCTTCCAAATCTTTGTGCTGAAATGCTTCTTTTCCCACTTGGATCTAGTTTAAAAACTACTGTGTTGCCACCAGCCATTAAAGCAGACCAAGTACCATACGTCCCGTAGGAAATGATGGAATGGTTGCAAGAAGAAAGTAGTGCCAAATCATTCCTGTAATCTTCAGATCCACACCAACTCACAGTAGCGTTGCAACTGGACAGTCCCATGAGTTGTAAGTTCATTTCAAGCTCTGGGATGAGAGTCTTCCTGGTCCATTCCATATCGTCGCTTGTAACAGCAAACACCACTTTCGAATTTCCATTCTTGTTTGTACGTCGCAAAATATATTTCATTGCATTAACATAATAATCTTTGGTCACAACATTTGTCGTTCCAATTTTTTTTTAAGGTACTTGAGATAATCTGTTCGACGAACATGAACTCCTATATATATCACCTGCAAAGAAGCAAAATTATTTAATGATCTATTGATCAATAATACCTTTTGTGCACAATGTTCTCATCAGTGATGGACTGAGCAAGAATCTGGGGGGAAAATTTATAAAATTAAATGAAAATAAATTCAAAATCTCATTTATGCATTCGTCGTATCCACAAAGAAAATTAAGTAAAAATACGGTAATCACGTTGTGACAAAGTATGGTAACCATTAGTAAATTGTCACATTGGTGACTACATTCTTAAAGTTAGTCCTCGAGCAATTCATAATTACCAAAGTTTCTATCATTTACAACATTACCTTAGATGGTAGAGCAGTATTGTTTAAACTACTGGCTGCTTTCCACAATGTCTGCCATGCGTAACTCTTCAATTTGCCGTTGTATATAAATTCTTGTTTCAGAGAATTTCGTGTCCGATATATTGTTTCAGCCAGTACTGAGTACCTTCTGAAATCAAAGATATAATAATTAAAATTAAGAATATTATCTGTTCTTCTGCAATCAAAACATTAATATTAAGAAACTCTTCGTGAATTACGTTTTGAAAGGGAATAAATCAATCAATTTAAACTGAATTATTCATTCACATAAATTCATAAAAATGATTAGAGAGTGCTCATATTATATATATATCGAGAGAGACAGAGAAATACAGAGACAGAGAGAGTCAGAGAGAGTCAGAGAGATAGAGGGGGGAGAGAGAGGGGAGAGAGAGAGAGGGGGGAGAGAGAGAGAGAGAGAGAGAGAGAGAGAGAGAGAGAGAGAGAGAGAGAGAGAGAGGCCACTGTATCGGGCACTCTGAGCAAAAAAGTTCATATGAAAATGTGTCTCATTCCAAAAGGTTTTTGAGATAGAGCTGCTTGACAAAACTCCCTGTCTGTAATACATATACCATTATATGCATTTCTGTATATACATATAATACATATTTACTCTAACGTTTTGTATTTACTAGTGTTGTATAAAGAACTGTAAGTCACCTCTTACAGACTCTATGAAGCACAGTGATACGTATATGCAGGAAGCTGACTTCAAATAACTGGTGTAAAAATGTAATAAAGTTATTTCAGAAGCACCTTTCTTTGCAACCTAAATGGAAAAACCTTTTTCTCCCATTTACGACCATAGTTTGCACCTCAAAATCATTTCCCTAGTAATTACAAAACAAATCCTAGCCCTGTTTATCACCAATGTCGCTATCGTAAGATATAAATATCGTTCATAGAGATCGCGTTAATTATCTAGAAAATACTCACTTTATAATAATAGGTCCTTTTGATTTCATTTCATTCACATTTCCCAGTGTTGACAATTTCTGTATAATTTCTTCTCGAAGAAAAATCTTTTCAGCAACCTGACCACACATTGGATCTTTTTCGTATAATTCACTGAGAAATCTCGATAAAGGAGTGACTGATAGTTTTGTAAATAATGGAGATATTTCGTTATATATAGCGTCGGCTACAATAGGTGTTAAGCCATTCAATTTAGCTAAGCTCCACACATTTGCATATTCCATTAGTTTGTTCCCCAATCTTCCACCATTTTGGACAAATACTAATCTCGCAAGGCAAGTAAAATTATCACCATCTTTCATTTTCACTTTGACATGAGTCCTCGCATTGTCATTTATCTTTGAGAAAGTTTCGTTATCTGCATTTCTATGAGCTAAAAACGTACTTAAGATTTCGCTATTTAATAAGAATAAGATACTGGCGATGAGTGCTACTAATAATCCCATGAAGTATTTCACTCGGTTTCTTAAATTGGTCATTCTACAAACGAAGCAATATCTGTAAATGGAAAACAAAGGATTATTTGTTTTTAGGAATTATTTGTGTCTTCAGAACTAATATCGTAAGAAAAGGTAGTGCAAGGTAAGGTGACCAATCGTCCTCCTTTTGTAGGTTCCGTCGTTCCTCGAAAAGTGTACACATTTTCGATACTTTAAAACTAATATGATAATCTCTGAATTCAGAGATGCCTCGCCGAAATGTTACGCAACTTGTGATAGTACAGTTCGGAAAGATGCGATTAGTGTTGCTATATCGGCGGAACTCTCACCGTTTTCAGTAGTTTCAGCTTCAGTACTTCAGATTTTGGGACAAGTTTTGGAACAAGCGAGAAATCAATATTGAATGTTGATACTCCAGCATTCTCCGAAAAATTCAAGATGAAGGATATTTCTTGTTCCAAACTTTTCAATGTATTATTAGAAAATGATATATTGACAAAAATATTCAATGGAAAAATACTCGTTTAATAAAATAATTAAAAGGGATATAAGTATAATTAATGTATTTTGGTTTTAATAAATAAAATGTTTAATTTATTTAGGTTGTACTTTTTCTTAAATTTTTTCGTCCTCCTTTTTATTGCGAAAAAATTGGTCACCTTATTAGACAATTTCATGTGTAAGGAAAGAAAGTGTCTGTTAAGAGCATATACAAAAAGGTAAAAAATGTACTCTACCTACAAAATGAAAAACTATAATATTTCCTGTTCCAGTTTGAAAATTTCCTTCCTGTCAACAATTGGCAAAAGTTGGAATTTTTTCATTAGGCTGCGAATTTTGCATACTTGTATGATTTTTTCCTGAAACGTAATGATATGCATAAAGAACATAAGTTAATTTCTTTCTGTTTGGAATCAATATACATTTTATTGTGTATATTTCAGGATATTTGTGACGATTGAGTGTAGTTTTACTTTAAGAGCGTATGTTGGCTTATTTCAATGTTTCATATTTTTTAAGTGAAATGCAAACAGCGAGATCGCTTTCGAGTTCCTATCTTTTGTGTTTGAATTGCGAGGTACATTTCATTTCACTGGCATTATCTAGTCGTCTGCACGACCGATCTTTTCTGTGGAAAGAACCTGCAGCAAAGCTTGTGCCCTTTCTTCTTCTGACGAACGAGCTGTTTCACGACGGGTCGCACTCCCTCTGGCCAAGGATTCAGTTACGTGAATGCAACAGTAGATTCTCTAGGTTATCTTACCTAATATAATGGGTATAGTACGCCAGCGCAGAAGAAATTGACATTATATAAACAATATCATTTCGAAGGCATTTTGTTTTTACCTTAGCACACCCACATACACTGACAAAAAAGTGATCCACCCAGGAGTGATCCAATATTATCCCATTTCGGTATACATTCATACCACTGATGTGTGAGTGAATGATTTGATTTTATATAGCTGCCTCTAAAGGCCCATTTCCACGATGGAATATGTCACGGCATGTCACGTCTTTCTCTGAATTGCCGCTAGATGTCGTATGTTCGCAAGCACAGCTTGATACGGTCGCGAGCATGCGACATGTAACGGCGCGATCGAGAAAGACGCGAAATGCCGTGACATAATCCGTGGTGAAGACGAGCATTGAGAGGTAGCTACATAAAAATCGCACTACATCTGTAACGTGTAGAACGCCCACCAGGGTGCATTCGTGACGTCCTGTTGGTGCGCTGTTGTTATCAGCCAACTGCTGTGAGTCAGACAGTGAAGACCGAAGAGCGACATGCTTTGCAACCAGAGGAGGCGCCACATTCTACCGATCTGGTGCCCACTTTCAACCCGTAACTGCCAACTACACTGTCTCTTACATTCCATATTGTAATTACTCACATGATCTTTCAGCATATATAGTTTCATTCACTCTTCCAACCACTCCTTTGGGGCAACAGTTTTTTTTTTTTTTTTGACAGGTTGTATTTTGCGGCAAAAACAATCTGGAGGAGGTCAAGACAATTCTACACTATGTGATCAAAGGTATCCGGACATGTGGCTGAAAATGACTTACCAGTTCGTGGCGCCCTCCATCGGTAATGCTTGTATTTAATACGGTGTTGGCCCACCCTTAGCTTTGATGACACCTTCCACTCTCGCAGGCATATTTCAATCAGGTGCTGGAAGGGTTGGGGGAATGGCAGCCCATTCTTCACGGACTGCTGCACTGAGGAGATGTATCCATGTAGGTCGATGAGGCCTGGCACGAAGTGGGCGTTCCAAAACATCCCGAAGGTGTTCGATACGATTCAAGTAGGGACTCTGTGCAGGCCAGTTCATTACAGGGATGTTATTGTCGTGTAACCACTCCACCACAGGCCGTGCATTATGAACAGGGGGCCGATCGTTTAGTAGGTGCAACCGCCATCCCCGAATTGCTCAACAGTGGGAAGCAAGGTGTTTAAAACATCAACGTAGGCCTGTGACGTGATAGTGCCACGCAAAACCACAAGGGGTGCAAGCCCCCTCCTTAAAAACACGACCACGCTATAACACCATTTTCGACGTGTCCGGATACATTTCATCAAATAGTATATAACTCTGTTATCTAGTGAATGATTATTTGGAAATGATGCTAGTAAAATTACGCTGTTTATGCTTTCTGGCTACTATTTACGTAGTGGAAAACAAAAAGTACGAAAGTTATTTAATTCTGCACTTAAAAACTGTGAATTTTCGGCATAAAACTCTTATTACAGGGCTCTGGTAACGAAAGCGTGTATAAATTAAGTTGCCAAATTGGGAATAAATCCTCTAAGATTCTTCCATGTTTTGTAGGACCTTGATGCCGAAAAATCGAATGGCGGCAAAACGTCTCTCTGTCCGTCCGTTTTTTACATCTTCTCCAAAATCCAAAACCTGTTTCTTCCAAAAATCTCCAACTTTAATATTCCAGTTGTTTCAAGACGTAAAACAAAAAAAACTAAACTTTCTCAATTTTTGAAAATCTAGAGATGTCAACTAAAATGAGACCTGCAGTACTTTTAAGTGTCCTATTCGCTATATTGAAGACAAATTTTAATAAAAACTTTGAAACCATTTTACTTTCTATCTCTTAGTAACGTATAAAAAGTAAGTATTGTAATCGTGCGCCAGAAAAAGAGCAAATTTCCGACACAAAAATTCTTAACGCCAGGCCCTGGTAAGGAAAAAGTGGACAAATCCAGTTGCTAAATTTAGGAAAAATATCCTCTAACACTTGCTGTAGCCAGAATCTTTGTTTTGAAATCGAAACCACCGAAAAATAGATTGACGGTAAAACTTCGGTCTGTGCACAGCGCTAGTGCTTACCCCGTTCAGCCGATTGACTCCAAAATTCATATACCTTAATAATTCTAGCTGATGTCGCACACCCAGGAATTTGAAATCTATATTTAATTTTTTTTGGGGGGGGTACTTTACGTGAAGCCCCTGGGACATTTTCAAAAAATTTTTGGATCAAAATTTTTGGATCAAATTTTGTTGTTGGGTAGTGCAAAGGATATTGAAGACAATGGCACAAGTTTCATTTTTGTCCCCGATTTTTCGAAAATTGAAAAAAAATAACACTTAAAAATTGGGAGGTTTTTATCTTCGACATAGTCTGTCGTTAAAAATTTGCTCTTTAAAAAAGGTTATGTACAATTTTTTGAAACAAAAAAAGAGTTGCTTTTGTGTATTTTGCGATTGAAATTCGGAAAATATTTTTCTCAAAAATCTCTCCAAAGGTTTTCTTTAAATTTTTGTCACTTACGTAATAATTGACGGTAAAAATATGATACCAGTTCATTTACGCCATGCCCGGTTTCTTGAAAATTAAAAAAAAAATTAAAAAATTAAAACTATAAAATGGAAGATTTTGAAGTTACTAAACTACACAATCGAAGAGATTTTGCTTCGAAGTTTGTGGCACATATTTAGCTCTTCAAAAAATATCATGTACAAAGTTTTGAAAAATCGAGTAGTTTTTTGCGTATTTTGCAACTGAAATTTAGAAAAACAATACTCAAAAACCGCTCCAAATTTTTCCTTTAAATTTTCTCCATATATGTAATAAGAAACGGTAAGAAATATGGAGCTACTCTTTTTCGCGTATTACTCGGTTTTTTCGAAAATTGCAAAAAACTTTTCAAAACTACAAAATTGAAGCTAGAGATTTTTGCATCAAAGTCTGTTGTAGAAAATTAGTTGTTCAAAAAGGTCTTGTAGAATTATTCTGCAAATACGAGTTTTGCGTAATTTCTGCTTGAAATTAATGAAATATATACAGGTTTCACAGCGACTACGCTAATAGTTAAGTTAATTTTAATTATAATTTCCAAATGAAAATGCCAATATTAATTCTATTTTTCCTTTCTCGCTTTTCTACTTTTTACTAAATGTGCATTCTCAATGTATTGATGTGTTTAGATTTATTTCGTCAATAAACAGTGAAAACTGTATGTGACGTATGGGGGAGTTCATCTGCGAACGTTTTCTTGAGTTCCAGAATCCCATCGCATCATTTTTACTATAAATAATCGAAAGATGAATAAAAGTTTTTTATGAAACAAACGAAAATAATAATAATGAAATTTAAAAAAGCGTGAGATTAGCAACATTTGAAAAACTAGATATTTTTCGTTCCCGAGTCAGAGAAAGCTTATTTGCAACGGTAAACGAACTTCAAATTTGATTTTTCTGCATTGCTAAAAAAATAGTAACTCACTCTTAGTTCTACTCCTATCACCACAAAGAAAATGAGGGTTCAACAAAACGTGTGTATAGTTCATTTATAGTATGTATAGTTCAGTAGCTAGTATAGTAAACGTGTGTAAGTGTGTATAGTATGTATAGTAAACGTGTGTATAGTTCAGAAGCTACATTTACGTTCAGAAGCAAAACAACGGGCCATTTCAACCTTTGCTCAATGTATCAGGAAAACTGGACAAAAACCTGATCCAGATGGGGTCATTGTCCTGAAAGCTGAAGTACATTAATTGTTACAAGTATATTAGCTCTTTTAAAAAATATACATTACAAATGTAAAATAATTCATTACATATGACTTTTTATTAAAATAAACATATTTTTCTTTTTGATGATCAGTAAAGTCTTTAATTGTTTATCAGTTATGCAGCAGAAAATATTTTACTTATAGTTTAAATATGTCTACTGGCTTTAATTGTTTAATGTCATCTGGCAATGAGTGGTAAAATGACGTCCATGTATTCAATGTGGATTTTTGGTAATGAGCTGTTGATATTGACACTTGATGAACGTGATTTCTACGTGTGTTGTAATTATAAATATTAGTATTGCATGAAAATATGTTCCCACCGTTAAGTCAGTCAGTTTTGACAAATATTACAGATTCGAGCAAGCAAGAGCATGTAAATGATGATTTGAAATGCAAAATTGCATTTCTAAACTGTTTTTACTTCGTTAACTATTAATTTGTTATTACAAAACCAGTTTGAAACTTCTGAAATCGTACTATTTATCGTTTCTTTTTTGCAAAGAACATTAGTGTCATCGGCAAAGAGAACTATTCTTGCGAATTTATTAAATAAAGGCATATCGTTAGACAGGACCTAAGTTCGCACCTTTCGGGACACCATCTTCAATTGGTGAAAAATTGGAAATATATGTGAATAATGTCCTTTCGTGCCAGTACGGTATTTCCACTCTTTGAGATCGAGGTTATCCAAGGTACGAGGTTATCCAATTAAGAGCAATACCATAAATTCCATGTGGAGTTAATTTTGATAGGAAAATATGATGGTCAATAACGTCAAAACTTACGAAAAAATTTAAAAATATTCGAATGGGTGCTTCATTGTGGTCACTTAATGAAGCAACATCTTTAAGAAAATAAAAAAAAAATGGCAGTTTCCGTACATTTTGGTTTTGTGTGAGTCTGAAAACGTTTCGTTTTTTCTTAGAAAAGTATCCATTGGCGTATGGAATAACCTAATATTTTTCAGAAAACTGGCAAAAGAGAAATTGGCCATTAATATTGAATTTCATTTTTGTTCCCTTTTTTAAAAAGTAGTTAATTTTTGCTGTTTTGAAAATATGTGGAAATGTTCCTGTGCATAAAGCAACACTCAAAATGTGAGTTAACGGGTGTATAAAGCCAGGTGCACAAGTTTTTAATAAACAATCCGGAAATTCATCTAAACCAGAGGAATAGTTATCTTTTAGTTTACTGACAATTCTCAGGATTTTGTTAGACGAAGTTTCGTGTAGGAAATATTTTGGGAAGCAAATGGTGTTAATTTTTGTGGTTTTAGTCACTTTGTGAGATCAGCCGCAATTCTAGAAAAAGCGTTGTTCGAAGATATTTGCAACTTTTTTCGGAATACTTCCTTTTCCTCCATTATCCTTTAAAAGTACATTCTCTACTAAGTATCGAAATGATATAGTCGTATTTTTTACATTCCTTTAGTTTTGTAAGTCACGTTCAAAATATCCTGATTATTTTTCATTATTTTTGCCCGAACTATTACTTTCCTTAAAATTCTGTTGTATTCTCGGAAGGAGACATGGGAACCGCGTGATACGTTATAATGTTAAGAAATAAAGAAAAGCGTACGTTTTATTTTACCCGATGTTCTAATTTCTTGTGTGATCTAAGTATTATCTTTCCGTGAAAAGTTTAATTTTCTTTTTTTGAGAGGAAAGCATACTTTAAAGTAAAATGAAAGCTTTGAGGTTTCATAGATTATATTTTTCACTTGTGTCTACAGCGATATAAAATGTGTCCCATGATTCCTTCAACAAATAGTCCGTAAATAATTGTATGTTAACTTTAGTGAATTCTCTGCACATGCATGTATTGTTTATTGCATCAGTGTTCTTGTTATTAGAAATAATTTGTGTATCGTGGTCACTATACCCTAGCTAGTAGTTTTAATTTCATATCTAGTTGTGGTTTTGTTAATTATAATTTAGTCTATTACTTTTTGTGGCTTAAATGAATTTCTTTTTAAGCAAATCCGCAATTCTTAATAGAAATTTTTCAACAATGTCGCATTCATTGAATAGCACTTGTTTTGTTTAAATCATTTTTTCTCTTCTGAGAAATCATGCACCCTCTCTTTGTTGAAAAGCAATACTGTTTACTGTATCTGAAGTGTGGATGTAAGGAGTCGGTGATGAAATGAAACGCTATCGGAACTGTTATCTTACGACGAAAGGCGTCTCACGAATGAGCAGCAAAAATGGTCGTAATTAATTTGATGTCAATTGCATAATTCTAATTACTATATTGATAATTTTAGCCAAGCGAATGCACATAGTTTTGATAACGCTGTGCTGGCAACAGTGCGTTTCTCACTTCTTGTTAGCATTGGACGTTTTGAAATAATGGCTGAGGTGCTAGTAGCGCATAAAATGCAATGTTTCAATAATACGTAGCTTTTCCAATAACGCGAAAAATTATGTGCTGTTGTAGCACCACAATTTTACTTTCTCGCACTTATAAACGTAAGATGAGAAAGTATTGTAATCATGCGCCGGAAAACGGTGAATTTTCGACACAAAAACACATTGCTGAGCCCTGTTATGGAAAAAGTGGATAAATCCAGTTGCTAAATTTAGAAAAAATCCTCTGACACGTTGTGTAGCCAGAATTCATATTTTTGTGGGCCCTTTATACCGAAAAATAGATTGACGGTAAAACGTCTGTCTGTGCCCAACACTAGTGCATAAACCGTTCAGTCAATTTTCTCCAAAATTGATATTCCTTAATAATTCTAGCTGATGACGCGGATCCAGGAATTTGAAACCGATATTTTAATTTTGAAGGGAACTTAACATGAAGCCCCTGAGAAATTTCAAAATTTTCAAAAAATGGCTATAAATTTTTTGATTAAATTTTGTTGTTAAATGGTGCAAGCCTCATTTTCTTTTATACCCCCGATTTTTCGAAAACCTGAAAAAAATGTTAAAACTCCGAAACTGGAAATAGAGATTTTTGTCTCAAAGTCTGTTGTACAAAATTAGGTCTTCAAAAATGGTCATGTACAATTTTTTGAAAACAAAAACAAGTAAGATTTTTACGGATTTTTAATAATTTATAACGGATACACGGATTTTTAATAATTTCAAAAAAGACATTTCAAAACTTCAAAATTGAAGATAAAAGATTTTTGCCACAGACAAATTTTGTTGTATAAAATAATCTCTTCAAGAAAGTTCATATACAGTTTTTTGAAAAAACGAGTAATTTTGCGTAATTTCTTCTCGAAATTAATGAAATATATAAAGGTTACACCAACTACGGGCCACCTTCCATTTATCGCAAAAATGGCGCTCTTAGGAAGAATTGATAAGAAAATATGTGCCCATTGTTGGAAGAGCCCATCGCTGTATGTGCGCTATGTTCCTCATCGCCTGGGATGTGTTGATATAACCATAAATGCGATATAATATTACATAACCGTTACTAAGGGGCGAGAAGGTATGTGACGTTTTAGCACCACTAGTTACTTTCCCATATCCGTACGTATTATACGTAATATAGAGAGAAAGTTATGTATGCTGCGGAAAATAGATTTCGAGATTTCGACGGAAATACACGTTTCGGGGTGCCCTGAAACCGAAAACGCTTTTTTTCATAACGTCCGTCTTTCTGTTTAATTCTAAATTTTCTAAAATTAAAATATTTTATATTTTTGGGGCGTCTTCCTACAACTACAAAATTGAAGATAGAGATTTTTCCTTCAAATAAAATTTGTTCTCCATAATGAGCTCTTTCATTAAAGGCATGTACATTTTTTTGAAAATATAAGTAGTTTTCGCGCAATATTGCGAGAAATTTGTGAAATAAAAAAACAAACAAGATTTTCTCAAAAACGGCTCCAAGTGTTTTCTTTAAACTTTCAGTAGGGATAGTATCTAACGTACTATATGATAAGGCATATTGCTCTATTCCTTTGTTTGTTTTTTCAATATATTTTTTTGACTTCTCCCTCACGTCGTTAATATTTGTATTAGCGGACAATTTGTTCATACTATTGTATTTATGAGTACATGTTATTTAAATAATATCAAAAAAATCCTTCAAAAACTCAACTTTATGTGAAAACTAGCTCACAAATAGTGCTAATTTTACTCTTAAAATTCATTTTGGTGTACTTTTTTGTTTTTCAAAAATTACTCAAATATATTTTTTTGAAATATCTCTCACACCATTAATATGCACATTTCTAGCAATTTGTAAACTATTCTATTTTTGGGTTCAAGTACTTCAAATGACTACAAATTTTCTGCGAAAAGAAGCTTCAAATTTCGAATTTACAGTAGTGCTTAAGCCCCATTTTCTTAAAATCGGTTGCCAAATTTTCAAAGAAAATTGCAATTTATAACGAGGTTTTACTGTTATTTAATATTCATAAAACAATATTTACGTTCTATTATTGGGAAACCGAAAAAGAAAGAATTTTTTTTTAAATGTACTTTGAGCTGCGATAGGTGGTAGCTGGCGAGAGTACTATGTGGCAAGTTCGTATAGCTAACCGAGACCAAAGGAAATAGAAAACTAATGCGGGAAAGTCTGCGCCATTTTGTAGCACCACTAGTTCATTTTTCAATGAGTAAAAGACTTACGACAATTATAAACAAAATTCTAAGCAAAAAGGAGGTTTCTGTGCTGCAAGGTCGTTATCGTTGCTGGCGTTTATGGACATAAAGGTACCATTCCATACATCTATTACAATCAGCTTCGGAATAATAAATTATTTTCACGGACTCCTTATTAGGAGAACTTCATATCGTTAAAAAAAGAAAGTTACGCAATCTTTCCCAAATACGTACGACGGTCAACACCGCGTGACTATCTTACACGCGTTACGAGCACTGTGATTCATGTTCTTTTGTATCCTTCGTTTCTTAGCAGAGTCACTTCAAGCTCTGTCAGATGTGACAATAATACTCAAAGAATAGGTAAATCACTTAGTTTGCTTCTAAACCGCACACTCCTACAGGTCCTTCCCCTCCTGCCGCATAAAAACGTTCAGACGATTTTCTTCGAGATGAAGTGTGACTAGTGATGTCCAGTATGCTATAAGAACCTGAATTCGAATTCCGGCGCGGAAAAGAACATTTTGCTGTTTGGAAACACTTATGCAGGTTCATGTAGCATTATAATATTGCATTGCATTTTCAAGAAATGCGAGAAAGTATGTGCTGCTGTAGCACAAATTAAAATGTTTGCGTCCCCTCAAATAATATGAAATTTTTATTTTGCTTTAGGCGCAAAATAACCTAACGCCGGCTCTACCTATACGTTTCAGATGTCAAGAATGCTCTGCATTTCGTCGAGGTCTGTCCTGCCTTTGATCTGGTGAAGCGCCTGTGTTCCCTATTCAACAGAATCATCCACCGTGACATTGTATCAATAATAATTTTAATGAACTAATTAAATTAACCAAACACGTGCTAAAATGTGGCATCAATAATAACTAAACTAGATAATGGGACATTGGAAGAACTAAAACAACTTAATTTTCCTCTATTTCAAATGTCCTTTATTGATGTAAGTAAATCGTGTAAGTTGGCAGTACGTATACTCTCACTCCTACCAACACTTTTACAAAGCGAGTTCGATCTCAGTAAGTATTAAAATGAGAGAGTTCATGACGTATTAATATTTATTCGCTATTTATGTATAGCGTTTCTTGTAACCCAGAAATAAAACATTAGAATGTCCATTGCAAACTTTGAGCAACTTCATTAAAGAATGGATAATATTGTGAAATGATGAAATCCTGTAGCTCTCTTATAGCTTGAATTAGAAATACTAAGTTTCATAACAGGTGCGCAAAGCGCCTCGTTGCGAATACTTATTTTATAACACGCCTCGCCGTGCGCGAAAGATGTTTCGCATACATTGCTAATTCTTTAATTTCTAACATTTTATTTATTCGCATCAGTTTTGCACTCCGAAAACAAGCACAGATAATATTTGAACGTTTCTAAGTGTTCCCCTCGAGGATACTTCGAGAAAAGCACTTTTATAGGCAAATTTTCTTACTTTCGTTACGTCTCTAATAAGAATAACAATTACATAATCACTCTTTTAAAATGTGCCTGCAGAAGAAAATATAGTGTAAATTGTACCTTGTAATAGCTGCAGCAATTTCAGTAGTTCTCACGTAGATCTTCATGCGGCACTCGCCGACCTGTTTCTGAATATCGCTAAAGGGAAACAAGAGTGAGGCACAACGAAGGTATCAGCTGTAAAAGTTATCGCGGAATAGTAATGTAAAGGAACGTAAACCTGATAATTGAAATTTATTAATATTTAACTTAACTATTTCACCCCACACTTGGGCGAGTCAAAATCTGTTCGTGTTAATGAAGTTGATATAAACGAATAACAATTTGCTATGGTGACCACCAAGTCAACAATGTCTGATTTTCCCGAGCATGCATGAACTTATCAAGTTTATGCTCCCACAGAACAAATTTATATTTTTGGTGCGGATTCGTGACGTCGCCCCTATACAAGATAGCGAAATTTATATATATATATATATATATATATATATGTGTGTGTGTGTGTGTGTGTGTGTGTGTGTGTGTGTGTGTGTGTGTGTGTGTGTGTGTGTGTGTGTGTGTGTGTGTGTGTGTGTGTGTGTGTGTGTGTGTGTGTGTGTGTGTGTGTGTGTGTGTGTGTGTGTGTGTGTGTGTGTGTGTGTGTGTGTGTGTGTGTGTGTGTGTGTGTGTGTGTGTGTGTGTGTGTGTGTGTGTGTGTGTGTGTGTGTGTGTGTGTGTGTGTGTGTGTGTGTGTGTGTGTGTGTGTGTGTGTGTGTGTGTGTGTGTGTGTGTGTGTGTGTGTGTGTGTGTGTGTGTGTGTGTGTGTGTGTGTGTGTGTGTGTGTGTGTGTGTGTGTGTGTGTGTGTGTGTGTGTGTGTGTGTGTGTGTGTGTGTGTGTGTGTGTGTGTGTGTGTGTGTGTGTGTGTGTGTGTGTGTGTGTGTGTGTGTGTGTGTGTGTGTGTGTGTGTGTGTGTGTGTGTGTGTGTGTGTGTGTGTGTGTGTGTGTGTGTGTGTGTGTGTGTGTGTGTGTGTGTGTGTGTGTGTGTGTGTGTGTGTGTGTGTGTGTGTGTGTGTGTGTGTGTGTGTGTGTGTGTGTGTGTGTGTGTGTGTGTGTGTGTGTGTGTGTGTGTGTGTGTGTGTGTGTGTGTGTGTGTGTGTGTGTGTGTGTGTGTGTGTGTGTGTGTGTGTGTGTGTGTGTGTGTGTGTGTGTGTGTGTGTGTGTGTGTGTGTGTGTGTGTGTGTGTGTGTGTGTGTGTGTGTGTGTGTGTGTGTGTGTGTGTGTGTGTGTGTGTGTGTGTGTGTGTGTGTGTGTGTGTGTGTGTGTGTGTGTGTGTGTGTGTGTGTGTGTGTGTGTGTGTGTGTGTGTGTGTGTGTGTGTGTGTGTGTGTGTGTGTGTGTGTGTGTGTGTGTGTGTGTGTGTGTGTGTGTGTGTGTGTGTGTGTGTGTGTGTGTGTGTGTGTGTGTGTGTGTGTGTGTGTGTGTGTGTGTGTGTGTGTGTGTGTGTGTGTGTGTGTGTGTGTGTGTGTGTGTGTGTGTGTGTGTGTGTGTGTGTGTGTGTGTGTGTGTGTGTGTGTGTGTGTGTGTGTGTGTGTGTGTGTGTGTGTGTGTGTGTGTGTGTGTGTGTGTGTGTGTGTGTGTGTGTGTGTGTGTGTGTGTGTGTGTGTGTGTGTGTGTGTGTGTGTGTGTGTGTGTGTGTGTGTGTGTGTGTGTGTGTGTGTGTGTGTGTGTGTGTGTGTGTGTGTGTGTGTGTGTGTGTGTGTGTGTGTGTGTGTGTGTGTGTGTGTGTGTGTGTGTGTGTGTGTGTGTGTGTGTGTGTGTGTGTGTGTGTGTGTGTGTGTGTGTGTGTGTGTGTGTGTGTGTGTGTGTGTGTGTGTGTGTGTGTGTGTGTGTGTGTGTGTGTGTGTGTGTGTGTGTGTGTGTGTGTGTGTGTGTGTGTGTGTGTGTGTGTGTGTGTGTGTGTGTGTGTGTGTGTGTGTGTGTGTGTGTGTGTGTGTGTGTGTGTGTGTGTGTGTGTGTGTGTGTGTGTGTGTGTGTGTGTGTGTGTGTGTGTGTGTGTGTGTGTGTGTGTGTGTGTGTGTGTGTGTGTGTGTGTGTGTGTGTGTGTGTGTGTGTGTGTGTGTGTGTGTGTGTGTGTGTGTGTGTGTGTGTGTGTGTGTGTGTGTGTGTGTGTGTGTGTGTGGAAACCTGGCTCTCTTTTATTTTCTCCTGTCATTGGGTTTTTGTTACCGACTGAAAATATACACAGATTTTCAACAATTCCGCCAATATAATTAACAATTATTTATTATCAATTATATTTTACGAAACGTTATTCCGCGAATTCAGTTCTTCGCCGTACATACATCAGCTTTCTATTACGCAAACATAACGACACATAAATTTATCCTTTTCATATACAAAACACAACGTATCTCGGCAAAAAAAATCCAAATAACATTCACTCATTCATATTACATACGTATTTAACTTACGGTTTATTCACACGAGTGGATTCCCTTTAATAATTGAATTTATTCTAATGGCCATTTACTAAAATTATGCTTAAATTAATTACAAGTCTTTGCCTTGTTGCAAAATCGTTTTGGCAAAATTGCGTCACTTTCCTGGTTGCAGCTTCTCTGAACTCCGAAATGGCGCCGTCCCCGACCGGCGCAAATGCCCAGCGTCCACTCGTTCCTGTTATTACTCACGCAACTTTTCTTGAACGATGACCTTGCTTCCCCCTCTTTGGTCCAGTAAACAGATGACGGTGACAGCTCGCAGCGAGCACTGATGACATTTCAAACACATCTTCACTGGCGCAAAATTGAAACAATTTTCTTTTGAAAACGAGAACTTCTATCCGTTATTTTCTCCAAAAAACTAAAGAAATGACTGAAGCAGGTAACGATCTATCACAGGAGATACCTCTAACTCCTTAAAAACGCAAATTATTGAGAACGTTGCGAAGGCATGACTGATCTCCAGAGATTGGCATTGCCTCATAAAATCTAGTGGCCGATTTCGTAACTAATACCCCCACTCTACCCGCATTTCTTCAATCCATCGTTCAAGAAAAGTTGAGCGAGTAATACCATATTCTCCTTTTTTTAATTTCCAATTGAAACGCTCTCGTATTAGAAACACAAATACTAAAAACGTTACGCCTGCGAAATCAATAACTTTCAAAACAAATTATACATGAAAATGAAAATTAATCTCCGCCACGATGTTTTCAGTTCAAGATCACAAACCCGTCTGTCTACATGCATTTTTGCCTTGTTCTTTTTCACCGCGCAGTTTGAAACAAACGACAGCTCTTCTCTTTGTCAAGGCTCGCTGTACTTTTCTACATTCCAATTTACAAATGTCTTTCAGTTTCTGTAATTATTCATTGCAATAATTATCTATTTCAAATCCAAATAATAAATTTAATTACCTTCCCTTTTCCAAATTCCTAATATTGTTAAATATAAATGTTTATGTCATCGCTCATCATTTGTAAAACATTCAATTGTCTTTGCCAAATACGAACATTCATTTCATAAATTTTTTTCGTTATTCTCAAATAACCTAGAGTTCGAGTGTCTGTTTATTTTTTCTAAATATTCTTTGTTTTATTATCTGTGTTTTTTATTATTATTAATATTATTAGTAGTAGTATTTATTATTATATTTTTATTATTATTAAACAAATAGCTTAATTGATTTTACATCGTTCAGCATTCAGCTATTTCAGATTTTTGTTGAAGAACGTGTTATGATGTACATAATACAAAGTTAACAGAAGTTTAGATAAGATAATAGAACAGTTTAGTATAAATGGGTAAACTCAATCGAGCACTATCTGATTTTACACTATTAGCAGGTCAAGATACAGCTGTAAAATTGAGGGGTCTAGTTTCAATACGCGACTTTCCCACCTTTGGTGAAAAATGAGATGTTGGTTTCAATAGGGGTCCGTTGCAGTTAAGTTTCGTTCTATAAAATGGTTTGTAACAAAACGCGTTTTCCCTGGCGAAAATCCACTTGTAGTAGTCTGTAAAGCAGCTGTTCTACGAGTTTTTTCACTTGCTGCGCTGCACCTATCCATACTGTACAGTAATCCACTTCTCTTGTACACTTAGTTTGAAACCTTTTACACTCAAAGAACACATGGTGAACACTTCCACACCCTGCGCACATCCGCTTCTCCTCTGTTGAGGCACTTGCCTCACACAATATACATTTCAACGTCGCACACACATTTCAATATACATTCGTACATTTAAGGGCCGTTAAAATCTCCTGCAGATTGCACACGTTGTTTACAGTTTGATGTTCGCACCCTTTTAGGACATTGCAGTAATATGAAATTGAAACAAAAGATTTGGGATACAGCGATCACGATGTACAAATTCTTACCATTATTAGAAATGCGAACACTGTCACAATAAATAATACACGTATGAGTAGATTATTTACTAAAAGTCAAATAAAATTATTCATCAGTTACTTACTGCAAGAGTCATGGGACGCGGTTTACAGCACTGTTGATACTAACGGTAAATACAATTATTTTTTTCAACACTTTCATTTCATTTTAACTCTTGCTTTCCTCTTCAAAAGAAAAAATTAAATATTTCACGGAAAAGCAATTCTTGGGTAACACAAATGGACTAGGACATCATGTAAAAACAAACGAATTTTTTCTTTCATTTCTAAGCATCATAACGTATCTCAAGGTTTCCTCCTCTACTTTAAAAAATACAAATCATTGTTAAGAAAAGTCATACGGCAGGCTAAAATCATGAAACATGATCAGGATATTTTGAACTCAAATAATAAAACAAAATCAATGTGGAATATAGTAAAAAAATCGACCAAATCAACTAACAACCTTGTAGAGAATGTTTTAAAAGATAACGATAGACATGTGAACGATTCGGCAACAGTGGCTAGCCTCTTTAACCAATACTTTTCGAGGATTGCTGCCGATCTTAGTAAGGGTCTTCAGCCACAAAATTCAGCATCAGACGTTTCCCCAAAAATTTCAGGCACGATGTTTGTTTCCGAAACTTCTTCCTATGGGATTCTCAAAATAATCGGTAGACTAAAAATTAAATACTCGGCCGGTTTAGATGAATTTCTGGATTGTTTGTTACAGATTTGCGAGCCCGCCATTATACACCCGTTAACTCACATATTTAATGTATCCTTATGCATAGGAATTTTTCCAGATATTTTTAAAACAGCTATGATTAAGCCGCTTTTCAAAAAAGGCAACAGAAATGAAATTCAAAATTATCGGCCAATTTCTCTTTTGTCGGTTTTTCAAAAATATTAGAGAGACTATACGAATGGAAACATTTCTTAGTAAACACGACGGGTTTTCAGATTGCCAACATGAGTTTCGAAAATCAAAATCTACAGAAAGAGCCATATTTTCTTTTCTTGCATGTGGAGTTCCGCAAGGTTCGGTTTTAGGCCCTATTCTCTTCCTACTATACGTAAACGATATGCCCTCGACGATTAGTAAGTTCTCTTTGCGGACGATACGAATATTCTTTGCAATAAAGTAACCGTAAATAGTACAATATCAGATATTTCAAATTGGTTTCGTAATAACAAATTAATAGTAGAAATAAATAAAAAAACTGTTTCAATGCAGTTCTCTATTTCACATAAAACAGCTCGACACTTCACTGAAAATGAACGGCGTGCCACTGATGTTAAGGTAACAAAATGTTTAGGTCTTTCAATTCAGTCAAAACTTAAATGGAACGCCCATTTAAATGAATTGAACACTAAATTAAGTTCTTTATGCTATGCTTTCAGAATTCTTTCAAATTCAGTCAGCCTCCACCCTGCTCGTTGTGTATATTTCGTGAATGTTCATTCCCGCCTGAGATACGGCATAATATTCTGGTACAAATACATCTTACAGCTCCCAGAATTTTAGATTACAAAAACGAATTGTAGCAATAAACAAATTACATAAATGAATAAGCAAATCCCACCCACGTGATTCTTGTAAGCCTCTCTTTATTACAACACTTGACGTAGTAATCACATTCATCAGGTAACAGTATCAACAGCTCACTAAAAAAAATTCACATATAATACATGTACATTATTTTACACCACCTTGCCAGATGACATTAAACGATTAAATTAGATACAAAAATTTCAGTCCCGAGTAAAATCTTTTCTGCTGCACAACTGTTTCTATACAAATAGAGACTACACTGAGCATCCAAAAGGAATGTAATATTAATTTTTAAAATGACATTTTATGTATTATATATAATTTGGATTGTATAATTGTAAAGAACCTATAACAAGTATAGTACTTCAGCTTCTGGATCAATGACCCCCATCTCGATCAAGTTTTCGTCGTTTCCCCGACCCTTGAGAAAATCCTGGGATGACCCTTGTTTTGCTTCTGGACATAAATGTAACTTCAAATTAACTTCTCCCCATAGCACTTAGAAGCACTAGCACTAGAGAAGGAAAGAAAAAGAGAAGGAAAGAAAAAGAGAAAGAAAGAAAGAAAGAAAGAAAGAAGGAAGGAAAGAAGGAAGGAAAGAAAGAAGGAAAGAAAGAAGGAAAGAAAGAAAGAAAGAAGGAAAGAAAGAAAGAAAGAAGGAAAGAAAGAAGGAAAGAAAGAAGGAAGGAAAGAAGGAAAGAAAGAAAGAAAGAAAGAAAGAAAGAAAGAAAGAAAGAAGGAAAGAAGAAAGAATTATTTTTATATCTATTATTTATATTCCCTGATATCCAAATTCTCTGTATATCTAAATTTTAACACTAATATTTCCAGCTCCAGCGGAAATATATTTATCATTATTTTATTAGTGATGGGAGGAGAATTTACCTTTATTTATCAATTCAATGAAGATGAACATGTGCTTCATTAATGTGTGTTACTAACATTCTGCAATGTGCATGTTTCCCCGCTGGTCTAAGATGAAGACCATGCTAGATGAAAAGTGTTTCTGAGTTACTGCCAAGATCTACCAGTAATATTTGCCTCTCAGCTGCAGTTTCAGTTGGTTGATCACTTCATAAAAGGTTCCCTCTGGATTAGATGACAAAAAGTTCCCTAAAACCTAAAACATATTACACACGAGTAGTTACACTCTACATATAAGAAAAATAAAATTTTTGAGTTTTCTTAGACCCAGGCTAACTACCCACACCCCTCTACAGAAAAAAATTTGGTTGTTTATGGTTGTTTTTTTTGTTTGTTTGTTTTATCATCAATTTTAAATTATTTTTTCTGAGTGAAAAAAAATTGAAAAATAAGAAAATAATATCTACTATCAGAAAAACCTATTTTTTAATAATCTGGGTGCCAAATTCAAACACTGAAAAAAAAATTGAAAGGAAAGTAACACAAAATATTTTTTTACTTTCTCATAGTACCTTGGAACAGGCTAAAAATATCCCAAAAGTTCCTCTCAAAACAATTGTGAACTTTTTTCAGTGTTTTTCAACTGCTGGGCTACAGTTATAAAATAAAATAAAAACATGTTTATCATTTTCCCCAAGCTAAGATAAGTATTTCCTGTTTAAGAGAGAACATTCAAGTGTGCTAGTACGACTATATTTACTGTTGTTTTTCTTGCTGATTTTAGGAGCTTTACTAGCCTGTAAGTTTCTGGGTGAGTGCTTGTGAGGAGGCAAGGTAGGGGACTCAGAGATCTGATGAAGAGTTGGGAAGGGAACAGAGTCAACAAGCAAATTGTACTTATTGGAGATAGAAACAGGTCTGAGAGTAGGGAGAGTGAGTGCATTGCCTAGTGGATAGCCAGGAGTTTTTACATATTTAGATGTTCTAACTCTAGAAATTGTATTCAAGCCATCTGTGTTATCACCAACTTCTTCCAGATTTGTGTTTCAATCACAAATCTGTTGAAATTAAGCATAAAGTTGAGAAACAGCAGTGCAGAAATTCATGTTGTACATGCGAAAATTTGTAAGAATTGAATACCTATGAGACTTAAGTAGACGTTTTCAGTTTAAAAAGATTGTTCACTTCATGCATCTCACTTCCTTATGGAACATCAAGGAAATACATGTCATATATGGTAGACATATATAGCACTGATTTTGTGTTCCTTCTATTGTCACCACTGCTTTTGGGTAAATGACCAGTTAGAAAATGACCCTCAATCTTAGGCTGCTAAATACCATTCAAACCTTGGATTTCAAAACTGAAAACATATTTTCCAAAGGCAAAAGGCAAAAAACTGGGGTACTATACTCTGTCTTTTAAAACTAATGAAGTTCTGTTTCTCTCCCACCAACTATGGGATGATCATTAGGGGGTGGATTTCAATGACCTAAAACATTGCCAAAAATGATCAATAAAATGTTTTAAAAAAGCAAAGAAAAATAATGTAGAAAATTGTGATCAAAACCAGTTTGAATGAACACCTCAAGCTATTAGATATGTTACTAATGTAATCGAGACTTCTTCTATTCATTCATAAAAAAAAATCTCTCTGTAGTTATCCCCAAATCAGCTGAACTGTCAATTGCGCAAAATGCATCACATGTACCTTAGATTACATACAATGACTGACATTACAACTTCTGAGCAAATAAATGAAATAGGCTACCAGGTATAGGTACTCAGGAATACTGTGGAGAACATTTGTTGTTTGTCGTAAATATTACTTGAAACAAGAAGCATTAAAATAATATTACAATCAATCAGCAAAAAATACAATAAGAATGATGGAAAAAATAACAAATATCTTATGAGTCGAAATCTATGAAAGATGCAAAAAAAAAGACACATAAAAATGGGTCATTTCATTTTTTCATAACAAAATGAATTTCTATATTAAACTGCATTTTTCTGAAGTAAAAAGAAAAAAATGACATTCCATTAAAATCCGCCCCTTAATGATTATCATTGCGCTTTTGAGGGGCCCTTTACAATCCGTAACATTGCTCTGCCTTGAAGTCTGTCTTTCACACTTGGTGTGCTCTCGGCGCCAAAATATTCAAATTAATGATGTTACAGAATGGTACAGACTTTCTCTCACTAGATAGTTTTTTAATCGTTGCCAAAATGATATTTTTCACATTTACTGAATTTTTCAGTTTCCTAAAGGTAAAATTGAGATATGTTTAAGAATATAACAGTAAAACACTGTTGTATACACAAATTTTCATTGAAAAAATTGGAGCCGTTCTTAAGAAACAGTCATCTGTCGTGCTTTTGAAAATGCCCAATTTTGGGCTCCTTTTTACGGAAAAGTTTTGACTTTTTGAGAAACTTTGCAAGATATCTTTTTAAGCAATGGTATTCAAAAATGAAATAATGTATACAAATCACTAGTCATGAAAATATTAATTTACATTATTGTAGCGATACCGATTTCCTCATACAAATTAAATAAAATAAACTCGGCCGCTCCGAGTCCTACTGGGAGAATAAACAGATGGCGACACGCGCGCAACCCCGCTTATCGTGACAGCCACTTGCGCCCCCGGCCCATTACGAAGCTGTTATGAGAGCTGGTGTCAAAAGATTAACGGAGAGGGGCGCGCGGACGCAAGAACATCTGCGAAATCTCTAGAACGCCCGCTCGCATTCGGGGAAATCCAGAACGATAATTCTTTCACCGGACAACGCGCCCCTTGCGCAGGCATGGCCGATGTTCTAGAAGGAATAAGAATAACACTGTACACTCACAGATGGCACAGAGAGCGGAAACTTCCTTCGCTCCTCCCGTCACGATTGGTTGGAAATAGTGCACTGCGCCATTACCTTTGGCCAATAGCGACGCGACCTATTATAAGGAGCTGGAGCACACGAGAAAATGGGTGGGGGTAAAAGTTTACTTGCTACGTTTCCGATTTACAAAATTTCAGAAGGGGCTTAGCAGTCGGGAGAGAAACTTCTCTGGGGGGGAGCTATTCGTTGGGGAGAGACCAGTGTGTCTCTGAAAGACTTATAAAATTTCTGCGTGAATTTTCATTAGACTCAGGGCAGTTGGGAGAGAAACTTGTCTGGGGGGGAGCTATTCGTCGGTCAGAGGCGTATGTGCCTCTGAAGGACTTATAAAATTTCTGCGTGAGCTATCATAAAGGGCTAAGTAGTGTGGGCAGAGAGACTTCTCTGAAGCGGGAATCAGTCGCGGAGAGAGGCGAATGTTTCTCTGAAGGAGTTCTAGACTTTCCGAAGTTGTATTCGACAATTATCATAAGAATCAGAGAGACGCATGGTTGATTACTACGCTCCTGAGATCGAGAGAATCCCGGCCGCTCCGAGTTCTACCAGACACTACCAGACGTCGTCAACGCCGCCAGACGCCACCGCCCCTTGGTGACGTCACGAGACGACCGCTCAGCTGTCGGCAAGGGAGGCCATCGGCCTCTGCCGCATTTTTGTGAAGGACGCCAGCGCCCCCTCGACCGCGCCCTGCCCTTCTCGGGCGCACAAAGACCTTTTCCCAGGCAGTATCACTCAAGGGCATTCGCCCTGTGTAATTTTGTAATGCGGTGCCGCGCTATGGCACATTGACTTGTAATTTTTTTTTTATTTTTTACCATTGTAATGTTAGTTATAATTCTTTCTAGTTTTTAAGCTTTACTCTGAATTCTAACCTTTCATTTTCTTTTCTTTTCACCTAACTTTCTCATTTTTTATTTTAATTTACAAATGTAACTTCCCTGGGGCATTCTTTTTCTTGCCCAGGAATAAAAGTAATTTTTACCAGTGATCAAAGTGTTTGTTTCGTACTGCCATTGTATCTGTTTAACAATTCCTTCCATCACCGACTGAGCTACAACCGGACCGCTAACCGCGCGTTCTCTAACGAGACGACCGGGGGTGTTACATTATAGACATTTGAATAATGTAAATATTAATTTACATTAAAGACACTTATAGACATTTCAAAAAATTACCTGTGCATAGTTTTTCATAAATAAAAAGAATACATCAAAATTACATTTATTCAGGGCACTTAGTACTATCCGTACAAAAAGATTCAAGAAAAATTTGAAGCCATTTTTGAGAAAATTTTGTTTAAACATTACTGAATATGTGTTATTTTAAGCACATGTTCACTGAAAACCTTTGAGTTATCAATAAACTTCACAACAAATCATTTGAAGTACTATACTCACAAATTTAATGTGTAAAAATGTCTACAATAAATATTTATAAATATTAATGACATGAGTGGTATATAAAAGAATTATAATTGTGTATGTTTTGAAAATGTTTTGAAAAATATAAAAAATACATCAAAATAACTTTTATGTTTTGTTATTCTGTGCATATGCATCCATTAAAAAAGTGTAAAAAAAACATTTGAAGCTTAATTGAGAAAATCTTGTTTTTAAAATTGCCTTAATTTCATGCAAAATTACTCAAAAACTATTGACACTGTAAAAAATGTTTATACCCTAATTTAAAGATCTAATTATGAAAAAAAAATATTTTGAGGAAAAATCTCTGTTTTTAATACTATTGTTGGAGAATGAAGCCAAACAAATTTTGAAATTTTCATTTTTCAAAAATTCAGATATTTCAATGAAACTGAGACCTGTACCATTTTATAAACATCCTTTACGCTATCTGAAGACAGTGTATATTAAAAAACTTTGGACATCAGTTTCAAATTCAAGGGGCTGTGACATTAATCAGATCAATAGAGCAATATAAATTTTGATAGAAATCGTGCTAATGGTTCAGCCATTAGCATTGTTCTCAGACAGATGGACAGACAGACACATAGACAGATGGCCGTTTTGGTGTAAATCAATTTTTCAGTATTATGGACAAAACATGGATATTGACGATATAATGTGTTAGAGAAAGAACTTTACAACATACAGGAACAAGAATTAAGCATGTTTTTGGTATCAGGGATCTACAAAACAAATTTTTCTGCTCAAAAATTGCCACTGCAACATTACATAACTTTGTTTATACTATGTATGTAGTATGTAAGAAAGTAAAAACGAATGAAAAATAGCTGAAAATTCAGATTTTTTATGTATCAATTACTTCAACAACCAAACATTTTGATTCCTGCATTCAAGACTAATGTTTCTGGAATCATTGTTGATATCATGTTAAAAGGTACGAACATAAACAAGAAATATAAGATGGAACATATAATCAAGATTTAACCCAAACTCTTTTAATAGAACAATGTAAAGTGTATTAAATACATGGTTTCTATTAAATAGTTGATGCCTACATGTATGGGCCACAACAATAAATTATGAAATGACATAAGTACATACCTTCTATCAATGATTTTCATTGATAGTATACTCTCATACTCTTCTCAACTGACAACAGTTTTAATTTATTGAATGAACGGCAACCTTATAGATGCAAAATTATTATGTTTGGAAATTTTTGCTTTTGTGTAGGTTTTAGTTTCACCATTATTTATCTTTTGGGGAAACGAATTAAAAAGAATAAATATGGTAGTAAATGGAAAGGTAATGATATTACCATTTGCTTTTCAGTTTTAACTCTCTACATATTTAAAACAGTTCATGAAAGACTTTGTGCTATCATAAAAGCAACAAAAATTAATTTCACAATTATCAGCTGTTTCTCATTTGTCAGTTTTTCAAAAACATTAGACACACATTACTACATAAAAACGAAAACCTATCTCAGAAAATATCAAGTGTTTCATGGGCTAAGGAATTAAAATCTACAGAAACAAAAATATTTTCCATTTCTTAAAGACACTGATTCAATGGATCAAAATGAAATCTCTTCTGACATATTTTTATATCTTTTGAAAATATTTGAAGATACTTGTCATAAGATTTTGATTTTAAATGACCATTGTTTGAATTTCATGGCCATTGTTGGGATATCTTCTTACCTTAAGCACTGATCTGAAGAATAGAAATACATGGGGTCCTGCAGGATTCAACTATGTCCTTCCTTCGATAAATATTCTCTTGATATAAATATTCTTTACAACAAAGGAACAATAAGTAATACAATATCAGATATTTAAATTGATTTTCTAAAAATCAATTAATACTAATAAATTTAAAAAAAAAAGAGATACATACAGATTTACATTTCAAATAAACAACTGTATAACCTACTCCTGAAATAAATGCTATTCAATTGATTAATGTCAATGTTGCAACATTTCTGAGTTTTTCAATTAGGTCAAACCTCACCTATTCAGGCCAATTATAAGATGTGAACACAAAATTAAATCCATTGTGACATGTTTTCAAAATTTGTTCAAATCAATCAGCTTTCATACAGTTATGAATTTTTGTGTTGTATTTTTTCACCTGAAATATAGCAAGATATCTGGGGAAATATCCTACAGTTCCCAGGCTTTTAAATTAACAAAAAGAAGAGTATGAATAATAATCAAATCCCATCCAAGTGATTTCTGCAAGCTTTTTTAATGTTTTTTAAACTTTTTAACATTGCCTTCTCCATTAATAAAAAAGAGGTTTCAGTGAAAACTGGCTAGTAACATATTTTCATTGGATACAAACATGTTTAAATAAAATGCATATTGAAAGAATAACATCAGATGTCCAGAGCATCAGAAGTTTCAATGCTCAGTACATAAATTTCATGTATAAATACAATACATGCAAGTTATTTTACTACACACTAGCAGATAATAAACAGTTACAAGCGATATACAAGTCCAATTTTTTCTGCTACTTTTCTTATTTTGTACAATTAGAGACTATATTGAGCATCAGATATCAAAATAACATTTATTTTAACAATGATATTAATATTTTTGTGCATTTGATAATATTTCTAAGGACTTTCACAGGAGACTAAAAATGCCTACAAAACGAATTACATATCAGCTTCTGGGTTGACCCTACTTCAAATTGTGTTTTTCTCCAGTTTTCTGTGATAAATGTACCTTCACTACCTTGCAATTTTTTCAGCTTTGTGAAGTGTTTATGGGAAATATAGTTATTCAGTGATCTTTCTTAAAGTTCTGGCAGTACTGAGACAGTTCCTTTACAGGAGCACACTAAGAAATAATAGTAAAAAATATATAGCTCATTTGCTGATACCAACAGTTTATTATTACAAGGGAGTGAATATTTCTTATTACAAACCATTGTGGTAAAAGAGTGGGGGACAGGGAAAGGTCAGGATTTCCAGACCACAAGAACACATGCACAGTTTATAATCTGTCTCCATTCGTCACATCTAGTTTTTTATTCATTTATTTTTGAATATTTTATAACTTGAAGTCATTTAGTCCATTCTAGTTTCCATTTACTATGATCTTCCCTGTCGTTTTCTTGCAGGATTCTTCCTTCCATCACTTCAGTTACTGCATCCTTTCACTTTTTTTTCCCTCCCTATCTACTGTATCTAAAATTGTGGTCTCTATGTTCAGACTTGCTAATACATCTTCCTTCCTTATTCTATTCTGAATCGTAAGCTGACATTGTGGCAAATCACCCATTTCGATTGCTTTTCATTTTTTCTTTAGTTGCTCTGTTGTTGTCCAAGCATCTGCTCCATAGGTGACAATTCTCTCTACAATAGACTTATATACTTTTGTCCTTGAGCAGGGTCAAATTTGTGTGCTTCATAACACATTGTAGAGCTGTTTTGTAACTTGTTTCCCTTTTTTTTTTCTTATTCTTTCAAAAATTTCAGCTACACTTTTACCATTTTTTGATGAATGTTACTCCAAGGTATTTAAAGCTATCAACTCCTTTAATAATTCCACCTTGTAACACCAAATTTGTGTTTACATTGTCATTTACAATATATTCAGTTTTGGAGATATTTGTTGTTGGCCCACACTTCTGACATTCTTCAAACAGCATCCTCAGCAAGTAATAAATATCAGATTCATCTTCTGCCATTATCAACTGACCGTCAGCAAAAAGCAAAGTGAACAGTTTATCAGTTTTGATTGAAATTTCCATATTCACCCAAGTTCCCCTCCGTCTCACTAAGGTAGATGTTAGAAATATTTCGAATAGTATGGGAGCCATTGCACATCATTGTTCCAGACCTTTGGTGGCAAGGAATTCTTCAGATATTTATTACTAGTAAATTTTTTTACTAGTTCTTGATATATTTCTTCCTTACTATACGATGTTGGGACATTCCGTAGCACCACAGAAATAGTAGTTTTTGTCATACCTACTACCATACTACCCTTGGTAGTATGGTAGTAGGTATGATAGTACAACCCTTTCGTTGACAAGTGCTTACGAAGTCAAGTCTTCGACGGTACTTGTTCGGATTTCAGTATAAGGTCCTCTGATTTTAGTATCAAAATTTTCAATATTTAAGCAATTCCTTATTTTTTTGCAAGAGTTCCGTACGAGCAGGTGGATCATAAATAATGTTTGGAGGTATCTTAAAAGGTTGTGAGGAAGGAGAATCGTTGTTTGAGGCACCTTGCTCTGGGACAGGGTCGGGATCAGGATCAAGAATAGAAAATCTATTGCCGGTTGGGGTGTTATATAAAAGCACATTTGCACTATAAAGCATGCTGGATCCCTGTACATACGAAGCTTGGTCATACACTGCATCTTGCAATCTGGGGCACTTAAGAGAGGGAGAATGCGCTGTACTTATCTGTGGAGACGGTTGAGAATATCCCACGGGTAGTGTTGACAGCTGCGGGAAGGTTGAATTTGCAGGTTGGCTCGCTGCGTATAGCTGATGCTATTGGTGCTGTAGGTGATTAAATAGATGCGTCTTCGAATAATGGAAGTCTTTGACTGAAGTCTAGTATGCGGTACAACTTCCGGAAGTCGTTTAAACTGGCACTTCGCGCCGTTCCGGCGTTAACTAGGCAGTTAGAATTCTGGAGGCTTTCTTGAAAAGTGATGTCTTATAAAAGCGAATTGGTAATTATGCGTTGGATAGCTCAAGGATGTCTATAGTGAACGCGAGAGCCGAAGGGCCGAGCCTCGCCGTGACTTGGATCCGGGCGAGCGAAGCGAGAAAACTTGCATTTGAAAGTAAATTGGCATTACAATGCGACGGGGACAAAGCGTATGAAAGCCATGAAAATCGCCTTTCCGTAAGTTTTATTCATTTCTATTAGAGGGCGAAGCGTAATTTGAGGGAGGGCTTAATTAGATCCTTCCCCCCGCCGCCACGCTTCTTTGAGATGTACAGTGTACCCTACTTTTACCACGTCATTAAGTACGTATAGAGCTGACGACACCGCATCTGATAGCGGCGGAAATGATGCATTCATGTTTTCTGCCATTGTTGGATTGAACCTTACGAAACTATATTCACTTCGGAGAAGAAAACAATCAAAGATTTCACTAAATGGCCCGACAGGGCCCGACGCCGTGGCGACAACACCTCGTGCTGATATGTCTAGTAATAAACTGATTAAAATACACTTCACTGCACGGAGATATTTAAACCAGTCGCTCGCTTGCAGAACGGCCGTAACACAGCCCCGCAAGGGCCCTTCTTATCACTGGTCACAGTCGAGGTACTGCAGAGCGATAAGCAGCGGACGAGGTGTGTACCATTTGGTAGCCGAGCGCGGAATAACTAGTGGTTTTTAATGAATATAGTTCCGCCACGAACTACCCTCCCACACTCTGATAACCTAGTGGCCTTGGTTCGGGGGGATTCCGGTCATGCCATCATTATCACTATCCACTACCTTCCGGACCCGCCCAGTAGCAGAGCCTTGCACTGTGATCAAGCATTACTTTTATAGCAAATTGGAGTTCATATTAAAACAGGAATAACTTTGGACCTTCTATTTAAAGAACGTTCCAAACGTTAAAATTGTTATGGATTTTCTACATTTTTAATTATTTATTCAACACAAATCTGTAACACTATTGTACTAACAAATTAATGATTCAATTCTTTAAAATTTAAATTATATAGTTTATATTTTTTACAATATCTGGTTGAAAAATGATTTGGAGTCATAAAACTATATGCAAACGCGGTGAAAACTATTGATTCACTGATCAGTAGGTTATTTAATCGCTAATAGTTGGCGTTGTAAAAAGACTAGGACGTACGACTGAGAAACAGGTATTGCACTTGACATAACGTGTTATGAGATAAGTTATCGACGTACGTGTAACCTAGTTATTTGCTTCAACGCTGTATGCATTTGAAATACGTAAAGATGAAAATATTTTTGGATATGGAAATATTTAAAATCTAAGGATTTAAATTAGCGTATATAGGATATATGGCAAAAGATATTGTTGAATTAAACTTTTTACAGGATTGAATTAAAAATGTGGTCTAGGTATTATGTTATTGAAATTACACGGCCTCGGTATCTCAATAGACCTCAACACCACAAAACTCGTAAAATTGTAAAAGTTATTAATATTTTGGACTAAAAATATGGAGAATTTATAGCTAAAATTGGAATTTTATTACAAAATACGAAAATATTTCAAAACCAGATCTTACGTTGAATTAATTGAGATCGTTGATCAAATTGTGGTTTATTGAATATGCTTGAAATGTTAAAAATATTGTACGAAATATTGTTTGAAATATGTGGTCTACAATTCTAAATTACACCACAACGCGTAAAATTGCAAAAGAGAATATTTTGGGATAAAAGGATCAAAATATTATAAATTTATAATAAATATAAGTATTTTAATACGATTTTAATGAAAAATGGAAATATTTAAATATCTAAAAATTATGGGTCTAAAAAATTTTGACAATAATAATATTTATTATTTTTATTATTACTAAACAACAATAATACACACTTGCACTGTATATTATATTCTAGTGTCCGGCAACAGCAATACTGTTGCTGAACAAAACTACGCAAAATGATTTTCCAAAAAATAGCAGACAAACTGCTTACAAATAAAATACAATTTAACTTAAATAGACCGGGAGATGCGTCTCAGTGCATTAACTGATGTCATTGCAGTGCCTCTGTCCAGGAGGCTCTAGGCTTGAAGTCCCGACAGTGGCAATATTTTCGACACAGCTTGTCAGCTGTCTGGAAGATAATTTTAGAAGCCTGAGCAGTTCCCCAACAAACGGGCTATGGTCCGCGCGCGATTTTTCCTTCCTCTTCCTTCTCCTATCCTCACACATACACACTAATATGCAGTACACTATCACATATGCCGGGAGAGCGGTCGGAAGGGTGGGAGATACCTGGTTATGCATAAACCCTCTAGTCGACAGTAGTTCGACGCCGGATCTTGCCATCCAGTGGGGGAAGATCACCACCGCCTCAGGAGGAGAAACATGCACTACACTTATGGGACTAATGCGCCCCCCCTATAGTTGTCGCGCCCGGAATCACTATCAACCAACCAAACGTCGATCGTCACTAATAATCTTAATAATCTAACACTCGAGTATCCGTTGTTTGTTATTTGATTATTAATATACCCATTTAAAAATGTTTTATTGGCCAAAACTGGAAAAAGACGATGAGCAGAATATTTACACGCGTGATCAGGAGTAAACAGAAAATTAATATTATGTTTGAAAACGAAAAACAAATTTTGATGATGTTGTTTAGAATTAAAGTATTAAAAATAAATTTACATTATAATTAAAACTTACAATTATTAATAATAATTAAATTACTTACAGTAATGAAAACTTTCAACTTATGCTTGTTTTATTCCATAGTTTTCATCACTGATTACTGTGAAATTTTATTTTTAATACTTTCAATCTAAACAATATCGCCCCAATTTGTTTTTCATTTTCTCGCATAAATATATTAATTTATTGTTCTCACTTGATAATGCGACAAATATATTACAAGAAACCTCATGTTACAGTATTTTATAGACAATACAAAAAAATTGAAGACTTGTATTTTGAATGTAAAATAAAAAAAAGGATACCCCAGCGTAAAATTATTAATAAATTAAATATTTAAAAAGCAGTCTTCACAAATACTACAATAATATATTACAGTGTATACGGATAAGTAGTACAACAGTTCTTAACATAAAAATATTAACAAAGTTTCTGTTCCATAACGCTACAACTGAATAGCAAATATTTAATGGCAAGCGGTCTTTTCCTTGGAGTCCTTCTGTCGCATGACATAAGTTGTAAGCTGTGACGCAAGAAGTATATGAAATCAGGTGGTACGCAAAATTATTTCAAATTTAGCAAACTATATTCGTTCATTACCAGAAAATCATCTCAAAAAATGGAAAATTCTCTGCTTGTCTATTAATCAATTCTAAAACCCTCGATCACGTACGCAGTCCCTATCCTGGGAGGTGCCGCTTCTTCCATTATGAAATCCTTGCGAACCTTCCAAAAAAGTACTATGCACATTCAAAACGCTTCCGACCCAGGCGGGCCGAAGTTCTAGTCCTCCTGGCGCGGGCGAGGACATGTGCACCGACATGCCTGAGCCGGACGCAGTCGGGGGGGGGGGGGGGAGTGCTCACCCCGGATTTGCGTGCCCGGCGCTGCGGAGGCGACCTTTATTGTTCTGTGGGCGCCTGCGCTAAATAAAGGGTCGCCAGGGGGGGGGGGGGGGGCGTCTGGAAAAGCCCACTCGGAAATGAACTTTTAACAAAGGTCTGTGGCGAGTCTCGAGAATTGCGCACGACCCCTAGAGAAGGCTGGTCGACGAGCATCGGGACGCCGAAAGCAAGGCTCCAGTCGGGGAGGGTGGCGTGCTCTCCGGGTACTTAACGCAGCGTCGCCTGCGCTCACGGGCGATACCCGAAACGGGATCGCCCCGGACAAGGTAATGCAGGCGATCATGCGATCCGTCACCGGATGCAAGCCGACCGAGTGGGCGTCGATCATGCTCAAGGTTGTTATAACAATACTCCTTGAGCATGCACATGACACCGCAGAGGCGGAAGCAACGGGGGAGGAACGCTCATCCTCACCCGCATCAAATCCCTCCCATCCCTAAATAATGGCTAGCTTTTTTTTACAGGAACAGCGGCACCGTTGCATTTTGGAACTGCAACGGCATCTGCTCGCGAGAGAAGCTGTCAGAGCTTCACAGCTTTCTCGCTCGGCACAATATCTCTGTTATGATGTTGGGGGAGACATGGCTTAACCCACATCTCTCTTTAAATATTCCAGGATTCTTCTACTACAGAAACGACAGGGCGGCGCAAGCAGCGAACACGACAGCCGCCAACAGAGGAGGCGGGACCGCCATCTTAATAAGACGCAACATAAATCATTATGTTACAGCTCTTCCGCAGCTGCAGCACGCCGAGGCCACTGCTGTTGTCGTTCAGACAGAGCGAGGGCCGCTGCGTCTCATATCCATCTACGCACGCCCAGATCGCACCGCGGATACGTGCGCCCTACTAGCTGCAGACATTGCAAAACTAGTAGAGGCTAACACAACTCCAACACTTGTGGCTGGCGATTTTAATGCCACACGGCCTGGAGCTCCCGCATTACCTGCCCCCGCGGCCGTAAGCTGAAAGCAACTGCCGATGCAAATGGCTGCGAGATATACGCACCAAATACGCCCACCTACTATCCCTATAAAACGAACTGCAAGCCCAATATTTTAGATATTGCGCAATGCAAAAAACTCCACTACCCTCCCACATTAACTACCATTCAAGAACTCTCCTCTGATCACTTCCCAGTGATGGCAGATATGAGGCGCGGCGGCCTAACCCTGTCTACTGCACCCACGACGCAGAAGAGGCGCACGGACTGGAAGAAATTCCAGACGGAGCAGCAGCAGCAGCGCTTACCCGATGCATCTGCCCTGTCAGGACCGCAGCAGATGGAGACTGGAGCAGAAAAATTCGCCGAAGCTGTGACTGACAGCCTCAATGCAGCAGCGGAGAAGCAGCGTTCCTCAAAAAAGGAGCTACCACTAACCCCTTATCTTATTAACTTAATTTCTAGGAGAAACAGGGCGCGCAGATTGTGGCAGAACACGCGACACCCAGCTGATAGGCGGGAGCTAAATCGAATGAAACGCAAAGTAGAAATCGAATTGGCTGAATACCGCAATCAGAAATGGGCCAAATTGTTGTCAGGTCTCAAACCTGAAGATAATTCATTGTGGCGAGTCACTCGCATGCTTTCCAGGAAGCCAATAACGGTGCCGCCGCTTCAGACCAGCACAGGAGAGCTCGCAGAATCCAATGAAGAGAAAGCGGAACTCCTAGCTAATGTCTTAGAATCTCAGTTTCAGCCGGTCCAGGAGGCGCCGCCGATACCGCACGTTGCCGAAGTACAACAAACGGTAATGGCGGCCTTGCACGCGCCAGCCGACGAGCCGAGTTTCGCTACAGAGACTGAAGTAAAAGCGGCCATCTCGGAGCTGAAGACTAGAAAAGCTCCTGGCCCCGACGGCATCACTAACGACGTCCTGAAACAGCTACCGCAGCAAGCCATAGTGTTTTTAGTCGCACTGTTTAATGCTGTATTTGTGTTTCAGCATTTCCCGAGTCAGTGGAAACACGCGCATATATTAACTTTTCACAAGCAGGGGAAAAATCCGAAAAAGCCCGAGTCCTACAGGCCCATTAGCCTATTAAACACGGTCGGGAAGCTTTGTGAAAAACTAATGCAAAACAGAATATTAAAATTTGTTACAGAAAATGCACTACTAAATAAGGAGCAGTTCGGCTTTCGCGCAGGACATAGCACAACGCATCAGCTTGTGCGAATCACGGACCGCATAAGACGCAACTTCAATGAGCGCCGATTTACAGGTGGAGTTTTCCTCGATGTTGCCAGCGCCTTTGATAAGGTCTGGCACGTCAGCCTCCTTTACAAACTCCATTCCATGAATTTTCCTATATACCTTATACATCTCATCCATTCGTACCTAGCAAACAGAGCGTTTCAAGTGACGCTTCTGAATGCCAAATCCACCCGCGCGCCGTACGGGCCGGAGTGCCGCAAGGGAGCGTGATTGCTCCTACGCTCTTCAGCCTTTACGTGCGTGATATTCCCACCCACCCACAAACAGAGCTCGCCTTGTATGCAGACGATACGGCTGTAATAGCCACGTCCAGAAGTATCGAGCTTCTCCAGAAGTTCTTGGATCAACATTTGTTACAGATCCAGGAGTGGCTGAAACTGTGGCGGGTCAAAGTCAGTGTGAGTAAGAGTGCAGCTGTACTCTTCACACGGAGACAGAGATTCACACGGAGACAGAGACAGAGACAGAGAAGGGCAGCTACAATAATGCTCTTTTAGTCCTAAAAAGGACTATTGTCTTGGCGTAGTCCGGAGCTCTTCCAAGATGCGTCCGTTCTCTGCGATGGTCACGGAGCGAATCCACTGCATGGAGATGTGCTGCGCACGAGTTTAAATGGGGCTCAGTTTCTCCTCTACCCGAGTGCCGGTTGGCCGGGTGGTGGTCAATGCGGAGAGAGTGCACCGGCTAATCAGGGGCGGGCTCCCCGCCGGGTGAGAGGAGGCGCTCCGTCCGTAATCGGACGTTGCGGAGCAGCTAGGACCGCGTCCGGGCGAGATCGGACGTCCTGGTAAAAGAGGTTTCCAGGCATCGTGAACACGTGCAGCTAGGACCGCGTCCGGTCGAGATCGGACGTCCTTGTAAAAGACGTGTTTCCAGGCATCGTGCTGCTGTTTATCGCCGAGACCGCGCTGGCAGGCCAGGTGGCGGAGTAGCAATCGCGCTGCGCCGAGAACTGCCGCAGCTTGAAGCCGAAATTCCTGCTATTGCTCTGGCGTCTCTAGAGGCGGTCGGGGCATACGTCTGGGTACGAAACGGCCGACTACTAGTCGTATCCGTCTACTGCCCAGACCAAACCTTAGATCCGGCTGGAATTGATGCGCTTCTCGCACTAAATTCCAAAGTTATCCTTCTCGGTGACTTTCACGCCAGACATAGAACTTGGGGCGGCCTCGGAGCAAACAGAAACTGCAACAAAATTGCCAATCTCGTAGCGACAAGGCGGGGCGTAGAGATCTGCGCACCGAATAGCCCCACGCATTTCCCGGAAGTACGAAACAGGAGCCCGGGCGTTATTGATTTATGATTGTGAAAGGCGTTGAATGTGTGGTTCCCCGCTCAATTGCCGTACTGGATTCCGATCATAACCCAGTAACATGCGTTGTGGCGTCCCTTGCAGCGAAACGCCAAGTTAGTTTTCGAACTACCCGTGACACGAACTGGGCAGGTTTCGCAACACAGCTGAATTCTCAGCTTGAGCAGGAACCAGTAAATACGAAAGACGAGATCGACGAAGCAGTGAATCACTTCACTGTAACATTGAAATCGGTTTTCAAGAGAAATACAATTGTCACGCGTGTAGAGAATTCTCGCCCTGAGCTCACAGATGAGCAAAGAAGGATCTTAAGAGAATTGCGCAGAAGTGTCAAAGTTCATCGCCGCTATGACGATCCCGTTGACGGACAGCGGGCGCGCAATCTAAGCAGAGAATTCCGTTCATCTCTACGGGATGAGAGAGCTGCTCAATGGTCTGATAATATTTCGAAATGCAATCTCCACAAGAGGCACATTTGGGATCTTTCTCGTGCGCTGGGCCGCAAACCGGGAGTAAAGTGCCCGATTCAGAGCAACGCCGGGACGGGGGCGCCCGGCGCTCCACCACCTGGGCCCGTTTACGCGTGGGACGACGAGACTAAAAGCGAAATCTTTGCGAATTCGCTTGCGTTGCAGTTCCCCGCGTTCGATGCGGGCGCCGCTTCGCTGCCATTGACCGCCACCGCTGTTGGTGGTGCGCCAGTGGCGCGTGCGGTCAGCAGCAATACCATTGACCTGTTGCCCTCTCCCACCTCGGCACGCCGAGTAACGGGAGAGGAGCTTCGAGCTCAGCTAAAACACCTCAATGCAAGGAAGGCAGGTGGCCCGGACGGTCTCACCGCAGCGCAGCTGCGCGCTCTGTACGGGCGCGGGGTCGAGTTTTTACTCGAGCTCCTGAATGCGTGCCTGGCGTGCGGCTATTTTCCCAAGGCGTGGAGGATTGCGACCATTGCACTAAAACGACCATTGCACCAAAATCTGGCAAAAATAAACTATTCCCGAGATGCTATAGACCTATTAGTCTACTCTCCAAACTAGGGAAGACGTTTGAGATACTGATCCTGTCACGTTTGCAACAGGAAATACGTCGTCTCAATCTTCTCAGAGATGAACAATTTGGCTTTCGAGCTGGTCACAGCTCCGCGCAGCAGCTTACGCGGCTTTGCACGGATATCGGCATCGCCCGCGAGAGACGGGAGAACCTGCCAGCGGTCTTTCTGGATGTGCGGTCGGCTTTCGACTCTGTGTGGCATGCGGGTTTTCTTGAGTGCCTTGCGGAGGCGGGAGTGAGCGATTGCTACTTCAGACTGATCGCAAATTTTCTCTCTGACAGGCAGTTCAAAGTGCGCGTCAATAACGTATACTCGTCCCTCAGACGAGCCGAGGCAGGCGTGACTCAGGGGAGTGTTCTTTCTCCTACCCTCTTCGGCTTATACGTGAATGACGCGCCGCTTCCTGCTGAAACAAGAACTGGTATTCAACGCTGCGGTCTCCTGATGTTCGCGGATGATTTCGCGTGCTACGCGAAATCGGCGAACGGAAGGTAGTCAGTTAAATACTTAAGTGATTGTCTCGCCACCTTTCCTGAATGGCTAAGTCGGAAACGCCTCGCTCACAACCTCGAGAAATGCGTCGCCGTCAACTTCACTCGTAAGAGGGCTAACCCCAATGAAACGGTGAGCTTGGCTGGCACGCATCTACCTTGGCGGAGCGAAGCGAGATATTTGGGCGTGCTACTTGACAGCGGCCTTCGCTGGCATGCGCACGCTCGGTATCTAGCTGCCAAAATGAAAACACGCACCCTCCTTTTGAATCCTCTTCTCCGTTCTCCCGACTTAGCAAATTCTCTAAAGCGCCGCTTATTCACAGCTTGCGTGCGTCCCTTGTGGGCGTACGCTTGTGAGGTATTCGCGGCAGCTTCTCCCTCCACTCTGCACCCTATCCGGGTAGCAGAGAACAGAGCGGCGCGCCTCGCGGCGCACCCGCACTTGCCTACCAGACCTGACCGGCAACCCCAAAACGCTGACGTCTTCAGAATCTTAGGCGTTCGCAACCAGTTCGCGGCGGAGCTACAAAAGTGGGCGGAGACGGCGCTCGCAAGGGCGCTAAAGCCGTCCGCTCCGCGCGTCCTGCGCGAGACCGGCAAGGCGGCGAACAGCGGCGTGCACAGGGTCTTTCACAGAAGAAAGGGGCCACAGCACGTCGCCTTCACCTTCCGCGCACTGCCCCCGCACAAGCTCTCGGAGCTCTGCGACGCGGGGGAGCAGCAAGTGCGTGGGAGGCGGTCGCCGCTTACGGATGCCGAAAGCCGCGCGGGCGGCGCGGAAATGCGCTCCGCCAGGCCAGCGTTGACTGATAATGAAGACGTCGCGGTGCCACGGACGCTTGAGTAAAGTCGGCGCCGTGGCGATCAAAATGCAGTGTAAATAGTGCTGTGGGTATAAATGAATGAATGAATAGGATTGTAAATAACCAAGAATGAATACGTGTGAAAATGAACAAAAAAAGAAGAAACAAGAACATTATAGAGAACTAACCCGAAAATCTTTACAACTAAATAAAAAACAAACAATTCCCAAAGAGGAAATGCAATTAGTTTTCAAAATAGTATAAGTTAGTTTGTTAAAGTTACTGCCCTTATAACCTGCAAAAGCCTCATCAGCTGCAGGTATTATGTATTCCTAAGGCAAATAAATTCCCGCCCCTCTAGGGTAACTAGAGAGGGGAAACAAAAAACAAAAAAATATAGAGTAGACGTATGCCTTGGTCAGCATTCAAGTTATAGGGGTGTTTGATAATTTCCACCGCCTCTTTTACCCTCTTCGTGCCCCAGCGGTCTTCTCTGGCTAAGACGCGCGTGTCATCAAATAGAATAGCGTGGCCAATTTTCCATGCGTGCAGGGCTACGGCCGATTTATTCGTATTATTGTACTTACAATTACGAATATGTTCCCGGAGGCGTACCTCTACGGTACGTCCCGTCCCGCCAATGTAACTATGGCAGCAGCTGCATGGGATCACGTATACCCCCGATGACCTAAGGGGAGGGACGCGATCTTCCACGCACACAAGCTGTTGCCCGAGGTTTTCCTGAGATTTGTAGGCAGTCTTTATATCAAAGCGGCTCAGAAGCTTGCCAATCTTATCTGTGACTCCGCGTATATATGGCACAGTGGCTATTTTTTTTTTTTTTTTTTGGGGGGGGGGGGATCGTCTCTAGGTGTGGTGATATCAGCAGTTTTGGCAGAGGTTGTAGCCTGCCGTACCGCTTGGTTGGCAGCGTTAGCGCTGTTGGCTCGATATGTAGTCTTTAGAAGCTCCATTTCAGAGTCCGATTCTTTATCACACACCCTAGTTGCTCTGATGCTATTTTACTGCATGCTTGCAGAAAATAAACAATTACAACCGATACACAAGTCCAATCTTTTCTGCTGCCTTTCTTCATTTTTACAATTAGAGACTATAAAGAGCATCAAATACCAAACTAACATTTATTTTAACAATGATATTAATATTCTTGTGCATTTGATATCATTTGTATAACAGGTTATTAAAAATACCTGTAATAAGTATTAAATATCAGCTTCTGGGTTGACCCTAACTCAATCAAAGTTTTCGGCAAGTTTTATGTGATAAATGTACTTTCACTATGTTGCATCATTATAGCTTTGTGAAGTGTTTATGGGAAATTTAGATATGTGCAAGTATTCAATGATATTTCTACAAGCTCTGGCAGAAGTGAGTCAGTTCCTTCATGCGAGCATACTAAGGAATAAGAGTCACAAATGTGTACCTCATTTGCTGATGCCAACAGTTTATTATTGCAAGGGAGTGAATAATTCCCCCCATTTCTGTTATTCTTCAAACAGCATCATCAGCGTGGAATGAATACTAGCTTCATCTTCTGCCATTATTAACTGACCATCGGCAGAAAGCAAAGTGAACAGTTTATCAGTTTTGGATGAAATTCCCATATTCACCAAAGTTCGAATTTATCTCACACATCAGATGTTAGAAACATTTTAAATTATGTGGGAGCCATTGCACATCATTGATGCAGACCTTTGGTGGCAGGGAATTTTTCAGATATTTTTCGACTCGTCTGCACCCTACTTGTACAATTACTAACATATCATACTTTAACTGCTCTTATATATAGGTCACTAAATCCATTTGCTTTCATTGCTGACCACAATTTACAGGGAAGAATGCAGTAATAAGCCTTTTCTCAATCTATGAAGACTAAGTGGGTTTCAAGGTCTCTTGCCAACCATTTCACCAGGAGCTGCTTTAAACAGAAAACACAATCAATACATCAGCTTACAGCTCGAAATCCATATTGGTCTTGTAGTTTATGTATCGTCATCTCTCCCTTTTCTTGTAAATTTTAGAAATAAAAGCAGTTTTCCACTCTGTGGGCATTTCTCAAGAAACAGCTGAAAACATAAGCTAACAGCTTGTGAAGTAAGTACTTCCCATATTCAAAGTCCCTTTGGCCCATGAGTGCTTCCATATTTCACAGATCTAAGAGCTTTCTTTATCTCATTGACTGAGATGATGTCATTTTCTGTAACAGTCTGATCTGAGAAACGTATCTCATTGACTGATTGAGTAATAAATTTGCACGTTAAGAACTTCTGATGTTATATTTTCCATATTTTTAAAGGAATAGGTCTTATGGGCATTGTCTCTTTTCTGTTTGTTCTAAGAAATTTTAAGATTTTCCATTCTTTGGTGGTCATCAATGGTCTCATTTGATGGTGTATAAACACCAATGACTACATGATTATATTCTTTCAGTACAATACTTTAATACTTCTTTCATATATAGTCTCCCAATCTTTGATATTTCTGGGCAATTTACTTTTCAACAAAAAGGAAATCCCGGCTTTAGCTTTACTACTTATATGTACTCCACGGTACAAATGTGCAAGTCAATCTAAATCTTTGTAACTTTCTCTTTTCTTTTTTGTTTCAATAAGAGTGACAATATCAATTTCAAACCTTTCACTTCCAGCAAGATTCTGACCTGCTTAGTTTGCAGTCTTTTTATTGTGAAATAAATAAATGAATGAATGAGTGAGTGAGTGAGTGAATGTATGAATGAATGGATGAGACAAATTAATGGATGCATAATAAACAAATAAATGCACTGTATTTACCCTGTATGCACCCAGTATTTAAGTCATAAGCTTCTGACTTATGTAAGAATGAGATAGGATCTCAGCTGAGCAAATGCGATATTCATCAAAATAAACTGAGTTAATGGAAAAGAAAATGTATAGTAGATATAAAATATTATTATTCAATGTAAATAGTATTAATTTAATAATAAATGAATAAAGTAAGATAATTTTTCAGAACTAATATAATAATTTTATTAACAGAAATTGTGATGAAGGAATACTTCAATATTTTTTAAATTATTTAGCACCATTTAATTTCTCTCAAAAGAGTACAACTGTTTCTAAGATAATAGAGAATAAGAATTCCTCTTCAAAAATGAACTTTGCAAAATGCTCAAGGCTGATCTCATCTAAATTTGTGCAGCTCTCAAACATATTGGATAAGCTGAATTCCTGAAAATTCAAAATAGAGACATTGCCAAGTGCACCCAAATAAACAAATTAACTACGTTCTTTAATAGAATCCCCATGATAAAATTGATATCATTTATAAATAATTAATGTACACATCCCATCATCAAGATGTTTTTACAATTTTCCTCCTAAAGATTGAAAAAGTCAACTGAAGGAAACTGACAAATTTTTAGAACTTAACCTTTGTATATTTTCTTTCAAGTAAAACACAAGTGACTAGCCCCTACATACGTTACATCTTGCTAATATTTGTTTTACAGATTTCGCAAATGTACAAAAATTGAAACTAAGGCCTCAGGCCTGTTGAGATGTGTCAATAATTTTGTTAGATACTCAGGAACTTGGGAGAAATTAAAAAACATCTAAATTATTCATTTCCAATGTGCACAGAAATTGAAAGAAAACAATCCAGCCACTGGTCATGCAAGAGGTGTCTATGATTTTATTGTATTCTCAGGAATGTGCGGAAGAATTTAAAAACAACTAATGAATTTAAGTACAAAAATGCAAATATTTGATTGTGTTCTGCCTATCCTCATACTGTCTGGGGTCTGGGAGCCGGTTAGTAAAAGTAAGTTTCAATATTAAATAAAGAATTCTTACCTACAAAATTATTTCCTGATCTAATAAGCAAATTATTGCTGAGAGTTTCTTTAAGATGTTATTGTGTACCAAGTTATTATTACTTCACGCGACCTTGTGTGGCAAACGCTGACAATAATTTGATGACAGCTGTGCCTTTCAGAAGCCATGGAAACAAATGTTTACAAATATGTTTTAAAATAAGTGTGAAAGAGGGAAACATTAATATTAAATTAAAAGGAAGTATCGCTGCTTTCCCGGTTGTATAAATTTGCCATCTAAAAAGATTCCAGGAAAAATAATATTTTTTTCTAAACTTTGCATTTGAAATAGAAAGAAAAGTTTTCTTTTTCTTTCCGTTTTATTTACTACTTTTTATTAATTATTTAATTAAATATTGCATTGTTTGTGCATTGTACTACTCGTTATTTAAATCTTGTACTTAATGGGATATTAGAAGTTCCCATTCCTGTTCCCAGACATTTTACCATTTGATGTGAAACGTATCACCCGTATTTAGATCAAAAGTGAAATATTCCCTCATTAAAACAACTTAGTCCTACAAGATGTTCATCGCAGAAAGATTCTTTAATAACTATATTTGAATTTTTTAATATTTTTCAAGCTTTAAAATGAATTAAATTTTCTAACAAAAGATCAGAAATGAACCTTTAACTTGAAAAAAGAAATTGAAAATGTTGAATTTGTTTTCCATGTAGTACATTCCAAAATACTAATGTCAACTAACACTGTTTCAAAATACCAAAGAAAAGGAAATGATATTTTGACAAACTTTGCAAGGATCACCGAGGTGAATAAAAATATAAATGTTTACTGTGAATAACGTAAAGTATGTGGAGCAATTATTTGTTGGATTGAAAACTAATATGACAATTTTTAAGTTATTCATCGAGAAGTTTTGATAGGTAATTTTAGAAGATAAAATTTACAAAAAAGCATAAAAAACTCAATCGAAATACCATGTAGGTGTTACAGAAAACTCACCTCAGTTATTGTCTTTGTGAATTTGTTTAAAGTCTTATATTTCAAAACCAAGATCTGTTTAAGATCTTGCAAACATATTAATATGAATATTGCTCATTATTAAAAAGTTTTCCCATTGTGTGTACAGTATTGACATTATTTTTGACACTTCCTGTCACAGTAGCCAGCGGCAAAAGAACATTTTTGAAATTATTTATTTGTTAAAATACCATTTCTTTTCTGCAGTGATTAATGAGAGCATTTTATTTGTTTTTCTTGAGTTGTGTGTATATTACTTTTGAGAAAACTATTTTGTACGGTTTTGTTCAACATCAATTTTGCTGCTGCAGTTCACTAGTTTTATTATAATTTTGTATTTGAACTGTGCACTGTCTATAATGTTAATCATCCCACCTTCAAAGGATAGGAAGCATTTATCTTTTGTAGTTTGTTTTATTGTGTTGCAGAGGTTCTCAGAAGGACAAGTTAAATGCATCATTTCTTTAAAAATTGAAACTAAACTTTGAACAGATACTGTGCAGCTACAGTGATATAGAAAATCAAAGATGTCCCACAGAACATTCAAGGACTAAGAATGTATGCAGAAATATTTTGCAACAAGCATTATAAGGCAAGAGGAAAGTATCATATCTTCCTCTCCAAGCTCAAATCGAGCAGAGTTATTCATTGAGAATTATCCATAAAAGATGTTCATTTTGGGAAAACTAAATTTTTAAACAATTCTTCAAATTTATGTAGACTTTTTATTATAGTTTCCTTGTTTTCTACAAATCAACAAAACTTGTTCAAATGTTTAAAGTTCAAAATTTGTCTTTAGGTACCTAATTTATACACTATTATACATTTCAGAAAGTCTTTTGTTTGCACAGTTTCAAGTAAATCATTTGATTGAATACTGACTAATATCAAAAGTCTTAATTTGTGTTTCTCACTGAGGAGACATGATCAATAGAGGCTTCAGCTAAGATGCTTAGACATTCATTTTCCCCATGGGCAATGAAAGTGAATAAACTAATTTTGTGTATGATGCTGAATTCATACTGTTCTTTTTTAAATTTAGTTATAAGATAAGACTCAAATAACATTTGACCTTAAGGCACCAGGCTCACCTCTACATTAATGTCTACCTCTTAAGGAATATATTTTAAAGCTAATCTATATGACTGGCTTTGATGATATAGTGGATATCAGAACAACTGATCTCATATTCACGGGTTCAAACCCGGACAAATTCAGGAGATTTTTTGAGGTGCCAAAGTCAACGGCATGCATGCGGATGCTTGTCGACTGGTAAAACAGATCCCAGGAAAAACACTTGGCCCTATCCTGGCAAAATTAAATCCTCTTGCAATTTAGCACCAATCAGAGTTTCAATTTGAATTACTAGATAAGATTGCGGATATTGTATCTTGGCCTGCACTATCTGGTATTCAAATCAAACTTTGAAATTGGCACACTAGTGCTCCTAAGGAAAGCAATGGCAAACCACCGTAGGTATACTTGTTCAGGATAAGTCTCACAAGAAGGCGCTTGGGGCTTCGGAGTCTAGCCTACGCACGAATTAGTGGCATTAAAAGATCTATGTTGATGACTTTCTGCTGCTGCTGGAAGAATGTGTACAAACGTCTCCTATATTATTTCAGTAATATACATACCTTTTGTGGCTCTCACACGTGAGCAATCTTCATAAATGAGGTCTCTAAAGAAAGAAAATTTCAAGATTGACGAATTGCACTTTGATTTTGAATCAACACTGTGCAAACAAATTAGACGTGCAAACAATCAATTGAAACTGCATCTGAGAGACACACATATTAAATTATTTGAGCTAAACCTTCTGTCAGAAAAACTCTTCACCCTGCATGCTCTTCACCTGAACCCTGTCGGAAAACATGCAGTGAGCTGGCGAAACACATCCTTTCACAACCTCGGCAATGTCCTGCCACAGACCCATCCCCACCCACATTTCCTTAAAGTCTTCCATCCATCGGGACCTCTTTTGACCCCATTTCCTCATCCCTTGAACCTAATCCTTGTACTACCACTCCCATTATCCATTCCTCTGCATCAGTCGCCCCTCCTTGCTCAACTACAGTGACTGCTGGGACAAGATACTGACTTCGACCACACACTTGAGGTAAAAATTATATACATAAATAGCAACTAAAGTTAAATGCAACTGAGAAACATCTGTGTAAATACATGCAAAAAAATCTTGAAATTCATCACAATGTGCAATCTCTTTGAAATAAAATTGAATTTATTGAGCCTGCATTACAGTGTGATCTAGTTCAAATAGATGTTTTTTGTTTTACAGAACATTTATTGTCTCATGATCTAAACATGGGAATGTAATGAATGTGATGAAAATGTAATAATCATGTATTCAAACTATTGACTATGAAAAATACAAACATTTTTGTAAAAAAGAAGATACACATCTTGTATTACAAAAAGGTTATTATGCATATGAATGGGTTGATAGCTATAATAAATTTAATTCAGATTTACCAAAAATGAGGCTGATAGGAAGTCTGTTTTAGGTAATAAACGCACCGATTTATAATTTGTAAGTCTATAATCATTTTAAGGGTAAACTGTTTGGTGATTTATATCTTACTTTAGATACCATTTTATTGAAAGATGTGTTTGATAACTTTAGCTTTTGAAAACATGTTATGAAAATTATAAACATGACCCAGTTTACTTCATTTCAACACCAAATTTAGCAGATAATGTATCATTAAAACTAACAAAACAAACCCCTCGAATTATCGGTCCGGATAACTGAGATCGCTAAGGCAGTAGTGCTATAGTGATCTCGGACCGAAGGATGGCGGGTCGAGTCCCGCCTCGGGCATGGTTGTACTGTGTTTGTGCTTTCACCCCTATCATCATATCATGTCATCCACATAGTTACCATACCGTTACACACAATAGTGGTTGCTAATGTCCTAGAAATTGATACGACCATAAAACCAAAAAACTTGAACTACTAACTAATCAAGGATTATATGAAGTACATGAAAAAGAAATAAGAGGCGGTATATCCATGATTTCACAGAGACTTGCTCTAGCAAATAATTGTTATGTTTATTATGAATTATTCTAAAAATATAAAATTATCTAAAGAAAAGCTGAAGAATTAGGTATATACAATAGTAAGAAACACATCTGTTATACTGTCTATTTTGGTGGATTTATATTCATGCTTTAAGTCAACACTTACTAATTGGGAATTTTAAAGAAGAAACAAAGAAGTGAACTGTAAATGATTTAATGAATGTATTTGGTATCAATGAAACGGTATACTTTTGATGTAGATTTAAGTATTCCAAGTTCAAACACGATTCATTTAAAGACTCCCGCTATGACCAGGAGCATGATACTTCACATATTGATGAACTATCCAATTATCAAAAAGAGCTTATAGAAAAACATATAGATTATAAACCAAAAGATTCTAAACTCATGAAACATTAAAACGTAAAACAAATTACGTCATAGATTATAGAATGTTGAAATATGCTATAAAACAAAGTATAATTGTAACAATAATAATAAAGTTGTATCATTTACACAAAAAGCATGGTTAAAAACGTATATTGAACATAACACAAAATTAAGAAAAAAAAGCTTTTGGGTAAGATTTTTTAAAACTTGTGAATAATGCAGTATTTGGTAAACAAACAAAACATGTTAGAAAATGGTGCAATGTAGAATTAGTATTGTCATATAAAGACTTGCAGAAATATTCAGCTGATTATGAAACAAGAAGAATTATTGATGAAGATAATGTGATATTGTATGGAAAGAGAAGAAATATAACTTTAAATAAGCCAACATATGGTGGATTAATAGTACTTGATTTATCAAAACTATTAATTTATAAATTCTATTATGTTTTAAAAACAAAATTTGGTGATAAATTACATTATTGGGAACTGATACTGTTAACCGATACATTGAAACCGAAGCCATATATGAAAATATATAACATTATGATATAACTAGATTTACAATAGAAAGTATGCCACTAATAAACAATAAAGTACCTGAAAATTTAAAGATGATTATCTGGGTATTCCAATTAGAGAATATGCCAGTTTAAGATCAGAAATGTATTTATTTGAAACAGATTTGATTGAAAAAAGTACGTAAGGGTATACAAAAACATTGAAAAAATGAAACTTTAATATATATAATAATTGTTTAATGAGGAGTATATCAACGCAAGAGGATGTGTATTGTATTATATTTAAAAAACTATCATTAAATACTGTAAAAACTAAAAACATTGCTCTATCACCATATGTTGATAAAAGATCTTTGGTAGATAATATGATCACTAAGCCATATGGATATAAATTCAGTAGTTTAATTTATTGACTATTTTAATTTATTGAATAGTTTAATAGATTGCATAGTTTAATTTTTTGAAAATTTTAATTTATTGAATTTTTATTTTATTGAGAATTTTGTTGATTTAGTAGTTGAGTAAGTTTAATAGGTTAATTTGATTGAATAGTTTCATTGTTTAATTGATTTAATAGTTTCATTTATAATTTCTGTACAGATCTATTCCTCTTTATTTAAATAAGTTTTATTAGTAATCCTCCTCTATATTCTATTTTTGTTGACATATAATAAGATGTATAATTATTACACAGTTACAGAACCCATCATTATTACTTTGATTTTTATAATTTTTTTTTTTTTCAATTTTACACACAGTACATTATTTTATTCCATTCAATTTTGGTCTATGTATGTCTTCATTTAATTCTTTTTTAAATACGATATTACAACTTCATTTTTTACACACACATTTTACTTTTTCTAAAAAATTCCTTTTTTATATATAATATTTTTCAACCATGAGTTCATTCATATGCCGATTTTTTTATTAGAGATTTATCAACCCACAAATTATGTGTATTATCAAACCCTTTCCATTTTACATAAATTGTATCTCTTTTTTTACCTTTTCTATCAGATATATATCCTGATATTTAGTTTTTTGTAGTTCATATTCATAAAACATGCCTTGTATTTCTTTATCTTTTTAGATCATTGGTTTTGTGTTAGGATTAGTATTCGAGATTATTCGAATAATCTCGAATATTTTAGTAGACCCAATTCCAGTATACAATTTATCAAATATAGATTTTGTGTACTTATTCTTACTTTGATTCCTTTTAAAACTCAAGTAGAATGAATATTTTATCTAGTTTATAAGTCGTTTGCAATAATATATTTTCATTTTATTTATTAACATCAATAGGTCTCAGATAAATAGTGTGATGAATTGTTGTATTATATTCATTTACAATTTTAGGTAAAATTTATAATTACCATTTAAATCACATTTTTCCACATTTTTTTCTTTCAATATTCTATTCAATATTTTTACAACTAAAGCTTTCTTTTCAGAAAAAATAGATCAATGGTTGATATTATATTCTTTTATAAGCCGATTTAAAATATTTATAGTTAAAGTCTTTACCTCCTATTAGTTTGTAATCTTTGGGGTTTTCCTTTCAGCAATTAATTTTGATTTCATTGCTGCAGTTACGTTTTTACCACTTTTGTTTTTAACTTATATTGTTGATGCATATGTAGAAGAAACATCAATAATTACTAAAATATAGTTAAAACCTTTATTTGTTCTAGATATACCCTTCAATTGATATGAATCCATTTCAACTAAATCAGTTTGCCATAAATGATCGATTCCTAATGTTTTTACTTTACGCCTAGGGAAGTTTTTTCTAACAGATTTATGCAATACATCTATAATACCTTCTCTTACATTTTCAATTTTTTTACAAATCTACTTTATTTCATACCACAATCTTTACAATCAGCAACCATCCGTAATTTACCCTCTTCGTAATTTACTTGCTTAATTTTAAAAGTATGTGTGTTTTTCTTACATTTTAAACAATATATAAGACTCTTTTATTTAATTTAAAATGTCTAGTAGAATTTGTGCAATTACTATTTTAATATACGATCGTTTAACTTTTTTTAAATAAACATTGTTTCAGGTGCCAATATTACTGATTTTTCAGATTTAGGAAATGTATGAGATTCACCAGTTATCAATGCAATCGAGATTTCGGATGGGAAAAAATATGTTTTTATGCTATTCATTTTACCTTCAAAATATAACGGAAAGATATCTAAGAAGCCATATCAAATTATCAATTTCATTTAAAAAACCTATTCATTCTACACAATGTTAGTTTTTCAATTGTTTCGCAGTAACTACATCATCGTAATCTACACTTTTCGGTATGGCACTTATCGATGCATCTTGTAGAAATTAAAATCAATATAAAAAAAATGTTTCGTGTGTTTACCTATAATTCATGACCTAGTGACAAATTGGACATTTGAGTTAGTGTGGCGGCTACTTAGAGACGCCGAAAAGGTATTGCGTGGTCACAATCGGCAATGAAAAATTTTTTTTAGAGCAAAACATTAGCTTTGAGCTCGTAATACAAGAGAGCATTAAAAATGGCACATTGGATTCAATATGGCGTACAATTTCGGACGCCACATCGGTATGGCATAAAATTCCTTTACATTTTGGCTATATAACGAACAATATACAACAAGAATTAGCTGTGTACTCACTCCCCAACAGCATAGTTTTTTCGATACATTAAAAAAATTGTGCAGAGCAACACCGACACCTGCAGGAGGCCATACTGGCGTTTTCCAGTTCCTAAAAACACCGGCTAACGTCTAAAAAAAATAAGCTTTGAGAATATCATTGGTGATTTTTTTTTTTTCCTTTTTGTCTCTCAACCTGTAAAAGACACGCCTAGTCTTTAAAAATAATCCTGTACAAACGGTGACTTAAACATTAAATATGGTGGACAAAATCATACAGGTTTTACTTTCTCGTATACATACGTACATTCGGAGTAATATGCGTAGTATAGAGATATTAATGTAAGACGCAAATTAATGCATTGGCACTAAGTGGTGATTTTTCGACACAATATCTCGTGTTGTGGGGTCCTGGCACATAAAAAGTTGATAAATTTCATCATTTTCTCAAAAATGGCTTCAATTTTTTCTTTTTTAATTCTTGTATGAATAGAGAAAAAAAACACTATTTCGATTTTTTCAAAAATTAAGAAAAGTAAATGTAAATTATTCCTCAGCTCTTTAATTTGCTAATTACAAGCCATTTGTATACATTATTGCATTTGTGAGTGGAAGTGTTTTATATGACTTCCAATAAAGTTTTTCGAAAACTCAATAGTCTTCTTGAAAAAAAGAGCTTCAAATTTCGCAATTCCAGTAACACTTGAACGCTATTTTCGTGAAAGCGGCCCCAATTTTTTCAAGGAAACTTTCCATATAGGAAAAGTTTTTACTGTTTTATTATATTCTTAAATAATAGTTCTGTTCTGCAATTAGGAAACCGAAAAATTGAGCAAATGTGGAAAAATTATCTTTGGGCGGCGATAGATGGCGGCTGGCAAAAGGATGTCGCACGACCCAAACCTTGCATCGGGTGAAGAAATTGAGAAACTAACTAGAACGAGAAAGTCTGTGCCTCTCTGTAGCACCACTAGTTACTTTTTTCTATACCGCATATTGGAAGAAAAGTATGTAGTATAGAGAGAGTTTTGTATTCCTGAGGCTTATAGGATTTCGAAATTTCAACGAAAATATACTTTTAAGGTCCCCTGATACCAAAGAAGTGCTTTTTTCCCTTCAAACCTCCGCCCGTCTGTCAGTCCGTCTGTCGTCTGAATTTTCGAAAATGTTAAAAGTTTGCATTTTCCGCCGTCTTCCTACAACTCCTAAATTGATGAATAATATTTTTCTTTCAAATAAAATTTGATCTCCATATTTAGTTCTTTCATTAAGGTCAAGTACATTTTTTTGACTTTGAGTAGTTTTCGCGCAATATTGCGTGTATTCAAATTTTTTCTTTAAACTTATGGTAGGGATAGTGTTAAATGTGAACTATAAGATTTCATAAACGCCATTTTGTTCCATTCTTTTGTTTTCTCAAAAATTACTAAAATTTAATTATAAAAATGTGATTTAAATAATGTCATATAAATATTTTCGAAAACTAATCAGTTTTCTGTGAAAATAAGCTCAGAATTCAGCATTTTTAGAAACTGTCAAAACCAATTTTTTTTAAAGCTTTTGGTACGTATATTACCGAATGTACTCTATGAGGTGACATAAACACCATTTTGCTCTATTCTTTTGTTTTTTCAATTATTATTATTATTACTACTATTATTATTATTATTATTATTATTATTATTATTATTAATATAGCCTGTTAAAATTCCCACCCGATTCGGGTACTTCCTTCCACATACGCTATTTACAGACAAAAATAAGGAAATGACAACGCTATTAACATACACTATAAGTAACACAACACTATGTCACTGTCAATAATTAAACATTATTTTCACTCTGTTCACTCTCATTTCATTACTAAAATCGAATTAGCTATCTACTTTTTGCATTGGCGCTTATTAAGTTGGTGATAAATTGAACAATCTAGTGTTGTACGTTCATTGTGTTGGATTTAGACATGTCTTCCACTTCTGACGATCCTTTGCCAAGGTAGACCATTGGCTGCCAAACAGCATCTTTAATTCATCCGACCACCACGACTAGCATTTGTTTATTTATGTGTGAGTGCCTTTGTTTGTAAACCGTATGTGAGCGCTAAATATTCTATATTACAAATGTGTTATAATTTTTTGACTTTTTCCCTTACGTCGTTACTCGTAATATTTATTCTAGCGGTGATCTGTTCACATTATTCTATTGATATAACATATGCTTTAATTAATGTTATATAAAGTTTCTTGAAAACTCAACAGTTTATGTGAAACTGAATTCAAAATTTTGCATTTTCATAAACGCTTAAACGACATGTTATCAAACATGGCTCAATTTTTTTTCTTGAAACTTTTCTTGGGGATAGTGATATTTGTACGACATAAAGTTTTTGGGGGTATTCTTTTGTTTCGTTTTTCAAAAATTACTAAAATACATTTTTTTTAAATATCTCTCACGCCGATAATATGCCCATTTTTAGTAACTTGCACACACTACTGCGTTTGAGAGATGATGTACTTCAAATTACTTCTATTAAAGTTTTCGAAAACAAAAATTTTCTGTGAAAAAGAACTTCAAATTTCGCATTTACAGTAACTCTGAATCGTCGTATTCTTAAAGACGGCTCCAAAAATTTGTATGTATTTAAATTGTGACAACGGCATTGTGTTTAGACATCTCTTCGGCTTTTGTTTAATCTGCAAGCCACCGGTAAATCTCTTTCTTATATTGTGACTACGCATGTTAACGGCTTTCTCTGTATGTTCAGCAATTGTGAATAATAAACGGTTTAATGTAATTAACTTGTTTTGTTAATAACAGAAACACGATATATTCTGCGTTCTGTATGTAAAATAACAATTCTTGCCGGAGCTTAAAAGGCACTCGGCAACGGCGCTTGCAAGGGCGCTGGGTCCGAAGGCGCCGCGCTTCCTGCGTGAAAGCGGCCGAGAGGCGAACAACGACGCACATCGACATTTTCTGCGGAAAGGCGAGGAAACACGTCGCCTTCTTGATTCGCGACACGTTAATTAGCGTTCTTTTAAAAACAAACTCCTTTTTATTTTCCACGTCTACAATTCTGGAGAAAGAAATACAAATTACTCATGTTTGGCTGTAATTCAATTGAAAATAATGAACATTGGTGCACAGATATCCAATTAAGCTGAATCTATTTAAATTGTATAGTCTTCATATTCCCTTCTCTCTTTCTGTCCGGCTTAAATATAGTCCAACCGCCAGCCATCAAAGCTGACCGTGCAGCATGCGTTCCATAAGAAATTATGGGATTGGGAGGAAGATCCAAGCCAATGCATCTCTCGCCTAGCCACATAAAAAATAATGTTGTTTAATGTAGGTTCTCTTCATTTCAATATAAAACAAATAAAATTAATGTAAAATGGTCCAGTGCGGTAATTGTTTGGCAAACGACATTGCAGTTGTTATTTTTTTTCGTACCCTTTTGGGATCAATATCGAAAACTACCGTCCAGCCACCAGTCATTAAAGCTGACCAAGACCCAAATGTTCCATACGCAATTATGGAATGGTTGCAAGACGAAAGTAACACTAAATCGTTTATAAAATATTTTGATCCACACCAACTTACAACAGCATTCGTACCCAACAATTTTTTCGATTTTAAGTAATTTTCAAGCTGTGGTATCAAGATTTTTTTTGTCCAGTTTATACCGTCACTTACTACTGCAAACACTACTTTCGAAATGCCGTCCTCTCTCAAGCGGTTCAACATGTATTCCATTGCTCGCACATAATAATCCGTGTGTGCAAGTTCTTCCCTTTTCAAACCAAATCTTCCTTGAAGGTACCTTGGGTAATCAGTCAGACGCACGTGCACTCCAACGTACGAAATCTGCAAACAAATAAAGACGTGTTAAAGAGCGCACATTGCCCTCCTTCCTCCCATACATCTTAAAAGTAGTTCCCTGCTCCTTGAAACATTTCCGTCCTTTCCCTCTAACTTGACTTATCATCTTCAAGAACAAAGATAATTAATGAAAATAAGACCAAATAGACCGTGTGTTGTACTTTCTCGTATATGTGTGTAAATTAAGAGAATTGCACGAAGTATAAAAAACGATATGTAATTTTTTATCACATAATTTATGATTGTCTGTAATACATTTTCGTAAAATGGAATGCACAATTACAAATTGTTTTGAAAAACATTTATGTTACTGCCTAAAAAAACAACAACAAAAAACTTACTGTCTTAAGATTGGATTCGGAAACTTTATCAGGAAAACAACACAATGTCATGTTACCGAAAATCCCCCCCCCCCCCCAACTTAAGCCGGGTGGCCCCCAGTTGCGCACTTGGCTTCATCGCAGCAGTGCTCGATACTCTGGACATAGAAGAGGGAGTTGCCTCGGCGCAGGGCGTCCCGACCCAGGCATTGGATGGGAAGGTTATCGCGAGGGTAAACTGCGACTGGCGAGACCCAGATACCAGCCTCTCGGCGTACATGTGCGTCGGCGGGTGTCCGGATAGCAACTAATGCCTAGGTACTCATTTCGGGGACAATTTACCCTGGTAGAACACAAGGCGTGGATAAATATCACAATAGACAACCTACTGACTCACTCGGTTGCTGCTTTTGTCTGTCGCCAGGAGTCTCCGGCCTTGAACTGCATAGCAATCGCGCGCTGACCGCTGCCAATCAACTCAGCCTCTGCCAACGAGCCCCCTCATACGTATCATTGGCTCAGGGCTCATAGAGCAACCTTAGCACATTGCAAGTAGGTGTCCGCACCGGACTTACGTTTTAGAGTATTCTAGTATTTGCTCGCCGAATCGGCATATCGAGGTAACGTTCTTACCTCCTGAATCCTGATGGGCCGCGCCCAGACGTTCAGGTATATTTGCTGCTAATTAACAGAAGTACATTAACCGTAACACACGAAAATTATCCTTTCCACTTAGAAAATATCAGTCTATGATAGACCATGATTATTCCACTTCCACCATCGCTGCTCCAGAAAACACAGGGGGCCAGTACAAACACTGGGGGTCAAGGACAACATCGAGTGCTAGAAGCGATCGTCTTCTGAATCAAGGTCGATTGACAATGCAGGGTACGCAATCCGCTAGGAAATATTAATGGCACGTATAACGGCTTTTAACTAGCACATGCAATCACTTGTATTATTTCACCATCCATGCGTCAGTTAATCACCTCTATCTCTCATTTTTATTTTATTCTCAATTACAATACGTTCTGCAGGATATGCCTTTCCCACGCACCCCCATATTCTAAAGCAGCTGGAATAGAACCAAGGAGGTAAGACAAATTGTTCTGGATAGCCCATGGCAACAGGCGATCAACGTGCGAATGATGTATGGTCCACTACACTGGCGTCCTCGCATTCTGGGATCAGTATTGCGACCGCCTAGCCTGGGTAAGCTGGAGCGATCCACAGTCACTGACATGAAGAAATGTGAACGAACTTTCTAAGAAAAGTAGCGGCCTCAGACTCGGCGCGTCCTCGTCGAGGGCCTTGGTGTGGGAGGGGTAGCGGAGGAGAAAGTAGGAATAATTTGGAGGGGTGACAAAGGAGAACTCGCCACACATAAGACTTCGCCCGCTCTCACTTGCGTCTCGTAATAGGTTCTCAAACCACGGACCTCTAGGAGACCGCGAAGCAATTTCCGGGGAATCCAGAAGGACCAGCAGGTGGAATTTTCGATTGGTTGATCAGTGATTCTGGGTATGCCAAAGGCTAAAATCAGTTCCTTAAGTGTAGTGCATATTTTTTCTTCGGGAGGGGCGGTGATCTTCCATGCGTGAGATCCGGCGCCGACCTACCTGTCAGCTAGCAGGAGGTTTACCCCAACCAGGATTCTCCTACCAGAAGGGCACCACCCTAGCCGAGAAGCCCCAACTGGACTCCCCGCATGTGTGGTAGTGTCAGCACGTGTGCGTGTGGGTGTAAGTAAGGGGAGAGGAGGGAAGAGTATCCGTGGCCCGTGTGTTTGGATACTGCTCCTGCATTCGCCTACAATTGATCGTAGAAACCACGGAAAACTACCGGTTAGAGCAGCCGGCCGCTAGAACTCTCCAACAGAATGACTGAATTCGGCCTACCTATCTAGCTAGTGTCGAAAATTCTGCCAGCGTCTATGTTCCGACTGGACTCGCGACATGTGTCGAACCTAGAACATCCAAGTCAGATGCATTGCAGAGACATCAGTTGTTGGAAATTTTCGACTATGTGCGATTGTTGATACTGGTCATCACGTCCCATTAATTTTTTTCCTTTGATATTTGAAGGGTTGAAGTAAATAGGGATCTAAGTGCCAAAAATCAAAATTTTGGGTTTTGATCGTTAATGTGATCTATGTGCCAACGCCAATAACGTAAAATAGGATCTATGTGCCAAAATAGGGGCTTAGTAGTTGCAGTGGTCACCTACAAAATGCGCTGGGTGTATGTGCCAGGCTGTCCAACATATAAAGGGATCTAAGTCCTCCCGCCAGGTTGCCTTCTGTAAATTTCTGTTGCTTTCTGCAATAAGAAAAGTAAATAATAGGCCAATGAAAAGTAAAATTTAGTTATTAAATAACTAAATTTTACTTTTCATAGGCCTATTATTTATTTGCAAGATCATTATTTGTAAAAAAGGATATAAGTGCCAGTGGCACTTACGTCTTCTTTTAGGTTACAACATGCGGACTTAGATCCGACCTGATTTGTATAAGTTTTAATTTTATTTCAAGTTAATTTAATAAAAAATTAATTGTTTTAATGATAAAACCGTGCTTATAATACCTCATACTGAATTGTAAATTCTATTGTGTTTTGAAAAAATACATTTGTATGCTCACTACAGAAAAAACCTGATTTCTGGGAAATTTGGAATTTGGCACTTAGATCCCTATTTACTTCAACCCTTCATTTGTTATAGCCACATATGTGATAGTATATCACAAGTATGCAGAAACAAAAGCAATAAATTCATATAAATATAAATACGAAACACAGCAAAATGGCGAGCACAGCGAGATACAACGAAGAGAATTTTAATAAGAATACAAGGTAAGGTCAACATAATTGATAGTGGGGAGAATATAGAATATTCGTGGTAATTAAAAAAGGTAAAAGGTAACGAGAGCAAATAAAGACAATAAACAGTCACGGCGCTAAAGTGCTGGAATTAAATATTGCGCGAGGTATCGAATAATTGGAGCAATATAACGAAGAAGAAACATATTTGAGCATAATTTCGTGCAGGGCAAGGGACAGCTGAAGAACGCGCAAAACGAAACGCTCGAAATAGATTTTCCACAGCATTACACAACTTTCCCTACACTACGTATATTACTGAGTGTGTAACAAGAAAGTAAAAATATGAAGAAAAATTGAAGAACTATGACATTTTTTCCTCCTCCAAGAGACACAGCCTTAAATTTTCTATTTCAGTAGCTTCATTTTGTACAAGGGAATCTAAATCGTTAATTTTAGTTTCGGGGTCTGCCCTAACGCTCGATAACTCTTCTCGCATTTCTGCAATATTTGTTTGCATTTTCACTTCTAATATTTCAAAACTTCGCTGCATCAATTTGTTGTTTTCTTCAAATTTAATTTCTAATTTAGAAATATTCTCTTCAAATTTAGCTTCTACTCGTGTTTGAACAATTAAATTATTTTCTTTATTCTCCCTAAACATTTCCAAAATCAATTACATTGTATTTTCGTTCGCCGATCTCATATTGATAGTTGGCGGTATTGGCACCTTGCCGCAAGCTTCCGCGCCGACTCGTGATGTTTCAATATTTGGTTCCGGCTCAGCATTTAATTCCGGATTAGAAATTTCTACACTAATGACCTGCCCACTGGCTACCGAAATTGTGTCGCTACTTCGGCGACCCTCTGCCCTGATTTTCTACGCGTTTCCATTTTTTATCTTTCACGAAAGAAACTTCGAAATGGCTGCCTTCCCGTACCTAACAATAGATTTCCTCCTTATTTTATTCCAGCTTACACTTCCGAAAATGTTTACTAGTATTACATATTTCCCTGCATAATTCTTTGTCTATTTGTACTCTATTGTATTTTAGAATTTACTTCTTTATTTACGTACGTAAATTTACTTACTATTTCCTCATGCATGAACACCAATCTGACCGCTTATCATTTCAACCTTCGTTTATAAACATTTTATTGATCAACATCAACTATCGCCCCACATCGAGCGTGCTAATCGAATGTCATTGCACTTCAGTCTATTGAATATCCGGCGTAAATACCGTCGTATTTATTCCTGTAGTCAATCTGATAACGTTACTTCCTAGCTTATTACCTTATGCAAACAATGTTACATTCTCGCCACGCTGGCACATCAACTACTTTGCTATTAATTAAAACTATTTTATATAATGTTTTCTCTGGCTCTAACTTGAATATTTACCAGCCGAAAATAATAATGAAATTTAAATATTGCATGTCCGATAACCCACCTGTACAGGATCCCTGGATTGTAAATTTACATAAGTTGTGATTCTTTTGATTTCCAAAAATAAGATCGAGGACAACTTTTACGACTCAACAATAACAAGACTTACTTCTAGACCAATTTTACGTAGCTGTATTCTAGAAAATATCCATGAATATACTAAAACACTTTTCAATCAGACAACGACAAACAAACAAAAAATTCAAACAACCGTTTATATTCATAACATTTTATTCTATCTGATTACTCTAAATCTCAATTTATTTTTATAATCTCTCTCTTAATGCGTGCATGATCATCGTTTTTCCTTCTGTTCAATTAATCCTAATTTATTTAAACAAGACTTGATATTCTTACAGTTTCCCCAGTTTCAATAAACGTTCCCCAATATCACTTTCCAGTTCATGCCAATCATGGCATCAACATTTCGTTAAAACTACTTCGTTACACTTATCATGCAATTGTTCGTGTTTTACTACTTTCAAACACTTTTCAATTCAGCTTCGAACTCCTAATAACTCGACACAAAATATCTTTAAATCGCGGATCTAAACCTCATAGGTTCTATCGCCATGCAGATAATGCTTTGACTCACCATTGTTGCTTTCGTGATGGCTTTCATTTACCAACAAATATTATCAATTTTATTCCTCTGATGTAGTGACCCAATACAGATCACTATTTAATCATAATCGTTTACGACATCGTATAAAAAGATAAGCCTCTAGCGTTCTATTGATAAGATTCATAATAATGTAATGATTGCTCGTAAAATATATTAAACGAGGTTTGCTCGTTGGTGTCTCTTATTCAGATTCATAGTGAAAGAAAATGGTCCAAAATATATTTGCTGCCAAACATTATACTTTTCGGAATATACTTTTTACATTATTGCAACAATCTCGATGTGAGAGACTGCTCTCAATTTCTTTCGTTTTGCTATCATTTGGTGATAATAACATTCCTGGTAAAAAATCAATTATTAAATTGTAAATTTTTGTCAGTTAAAATTAGATAATACACTATTGAAAGAGGCCACCGCTTTAAAATATTACTTATGAGTTACGATGAGCATTAAAAAACGAATTTTAAAAATGTCAATACGTAGCAGTGCACAAAAGCATATAAATAGTGAAATACTATATGGGAAATACGGTAGATTGCTCATTTAAATAAGTGGGCAAATCATTTCACAGTATGGATCATAGCATTATAGACACCAAGCCATTCAATCTGCGCGCCGCGTCCCCCCACTCCAGGTCCCCCCCCCCCCACAGCTGCACACTCCCCACCACTTGCACATTCGCAGCTCTCGCGGTCAGACGGCTGGCTCGTAAGTGCAAAATGCCCGCGGGAGCAAGCTTTGTGGAGGCCTGGTCTAGAGGTACTAGTAAAACCATAATAGAATACATTACGAACTGGCAAACGCAACAAAAAATATAGGTGGAAGATGTTCGAGTCTATAGATGAGCCGACAGCAACTCAGACCATTATTCTTTGAAATTATAATATTTGGTATGTAAACAAGACACGGCAATCGGAAAATTCATGTCGCATCCAGTACCACAGAAAAGATAATACAAAATGTGTGTGCTTGAAGATCCATCGTATATCCACCGGTTCATAATACCTTCAAACGAGTAATAAGTTCGAAGTGAGTAAGAAACTGTTAGACGTGAACCAAACAACTACTCAAACACTTTACTATGGAATTGAAGATCCCGTACATCAAGCAGCTTATGAGAGCCTCGTAGAAATATAATATACTGGTGGTAAAGGAATAGGGGACGCTTGGTGGAATTATTCTTTGGCAGAGGAAGTGAGAGACCAGAGAATTGCTTATAATACTTGCTAATTGCTTATTGGCTAAGAACTCAAGATACTCAAGACAGAAAACGGTATCGTCAAATTAGTAGAGAAGTTAAACAGGAATTAAGAAAAGCAAAAAAAATGTGTTAGTGAAGATGTATAACAGAATATAGGCAATGCAAGATCAAGAACGCATGGAAAATAATAAAGAACCTTAGACAAAATGAAAAGCAAAATTCAGCACTACAACCTTTCAGTATAGATCAATTTAAAATATATTACGAAGAACTTTTGATAGAAAATTGGCTCGCATTTAGTAACCTGAATATAATGAATCTCGAAGAACTGGTAACATGGAAAATATTATAGTGAGATAGACTGAAAAAACAATACACTTATTCAAAAATGGAAAAGCAGTCGGTTCGGTATTGGGTAAACATTGAATTGCTGAAGCATGGCCCAAGTTTATTATTGGATCTTCTTACCCGACTGTACAACAGGTGTTTAATGGGAAAATACTTCAGAAAAGGATATATCTATAACATCTACAAGAAATATGATAGGCTACAGTGTGCAAACTATAAAGCACTACATTCATTTGCAGCATTGACCACGTGTATGGGAACGTATTAAAAATTCGACTGAATGAGACGTTATTGATGTCGAAGAACAAAGACGCTTTCGAGCGGGGCGCTCGTTTATTGATAACGTCTTTAATATTAGACAGATAACCAACAAGCATCAAGGCCATAACTTGGAGACAGACCTTGTATTAATAGAGCTACGTATGGCCTATGACTGTTCCATTATCTAGGTTTTGGATGACAATGGGGAAACAAAAAATGTAAATGTAGAATTGATTAGAGCCGTTAAAGTTTTGTACAGTAATAATTCGACCAAAATAAAAGTTGACAGAAACGTTTCAGCATCTTTTTCAATTAATAAAGGTTTACAGGGGTGCTGTTTAGCTCCGACTTTGTTTAAACTTTTATTTGAGTGAAGCCCTGAGAAGATTGAGAAAGAAATGTAGTAATATTGGTATTAAAACTGGTGACTATGTTATTCTCATCACATTTCGAAGATCATCAGGTGGTGTTCACTGAAGATGAAGGCGATGCTCTACATGTGCTGCGCAAATTATATGAGAAGAACCCGGAATTGGGATGAGAAATAAACCTTAACAAGACTACCTATATGGTTGTACAAGAAAATGCTAAAGGTCTGGAACTGGATGATGGTTCGGAAATAATACCCTGACAAAAATTCACATACCTCAGTACAAAAATAAATGCAAATGGAGGCATTACTTAAGATATTAGAAACAGTCTGCAAAAGGCAGAGTTGTTATAAGACAATTACATTCACTAATATGGAAAGATAAATTAAGTAAGAGTGAAAAGAGAAAATTGTGTAAGACAGTTGTAGTAAATGGGTCTGAGATATGGGAAGTAACAAAAAAGAGAGAGAAAATTGACACTAATGGAAAAGGATCTCTGGTGACAAAGTTGCGGTCTGACTTTAATGGATAAAGTTAAGAAAGAAGAAATTAAACGTAAATAGGAATTAAAATTTAATACAATTGACAACATAGAAGTAAAAGGTGTAACATAGTACGGGCCCATGCAAAGAATGAACGAAGATTGTATTTTCCCAATCGATAGTATATTTAGTTGAACTTGACTGTGTCTTTACAACTCGGCTCCTGACGCTTGTCTCTAAACACCAACGTTGCAAACCCTAGCACGCGTTATGGCTAGGGTATTTAATCCTTTTGCCTCTGCAGGTTCCGAAGCGGTTGCCCGGGAGTGCACGCATCTACAGACGTGCAAGAGCTACTACTGCCCCCGTCTAAACCCTCACTGAAACTGCGAAACCGAATTTCACGCCTCAAAAACTACCGTATTATACTGCTAGATGTCGCGTTGTCAGCACTACAAGTTATAGCGATTCGATCGGCTTTAAATTTTGTATTGCTTATGGAAACTACATTTTTGGGAGCTTAAATTCAAACCATAAATAATAATACGCAAAACCGAGCGAAGTGGCTCAGTGCGTTGCGCACTGACTTCGTAATCGGGAGGTCCGGGTTCGATTCCCGGGCCGGCCATCCTGACCGGGGTTTTCGTGGTTTCCCTCGGTCATAAAGGCGAATGCTGGGGTGGTTCCAAAAGTCCACGATCACCTTTCACCAATATCCTATCACCTCCTAACCCATTCCTATCATCTCATAATTCACACTTCAAGGCGTAACAACCTTGTCGTACTCCAAGGATACACCTGAAAAGCTGATCCTGGAGGAATTACACGCACGTTAATCGTGTGTAGCGTGGTCAGTAATGGCCTATACGCCAATAATAATAATAATAATACGCAAAAAGCCTGTTTATAACTTTTGTCTGTTGTTCAAAGTTCACGATATTGGGGACGCAGGAAATTACTATAATAATTGTTTATGTAACAAGGGCGCGAAACAGCTGAATCACAAACGAGACGAGCGCGGAAATCACCTCGCGCCCGTGCTGCGTATACCATTTTTTAACATGCCATGAGCGAAAAGTAATGCGTCAAGTAAAGGAATATAAATTAAATATCAAATAAGTAGAAATACCTTACTTGTACAAAAGTAAATGGATTAAAGTAAGTATCGTAACACGACTGTTTATAATAATAAACAAAGACGTCGACAAGACGAAAGGCAATTGCGAATCGTTACTAATGTTTCGCACATGCTTCGCGATGTTTCGTATTCACTACACAATGTTTCGCACACTGTGAAAAAAATAGCTGTTTTGCACACACAAAACAAGCACAAAACACCGCTTTTCGCCCAGGGCATGTTAAAAAGATAATTTGTATAATAAAGAAGATACCTCCTCGCCAAATGTAGAGTTGTGAAGACCTTTGGCTGATTCCCGTAATGTCTTCTCTGCATAAGAAATATACTGAGGCTGGTACGTAAATTCTTCCTTCATTTTGCTCTGCATGGGTGCAATTGCTTTTGCGATGACGATGTATTTCCTGAAATAATAAAAAAGGTCTAAAATTTGGAAACACATGAAGTAAATAAATGATTGCAAGAAAGTAAATATGGCGTTTCTCGCATTTTCCCTTTTTTAATGTTTTTTTTAACTTTTCAAAGATAATTGTATTCTTTTATAATACTGAATAAGTTTTTTCACCCGAAAATATCTTAATTTTGTTTAGATATGTATTTCTAGTGACCACGTTTAAAACATTCCTTATTAACATGACGTATTTGTTTTTAAATAATTTTTTTTTAATTTTTCGTATACGCTCATGCTTATGAAATATAGAATATACACAAAGTATAGGTTGATTTATGTAATGCTGGGGAAAATTGATTTAGAAATCTTAACGGAAACATATATTGTGGGTGCAATGATATAAAAATAGAGTTCTTCTCTTCAAAACGAACGTGCGTCCTTCAGTCAGTCTGCCTGACTGATGTTCACCCGTCCGTTCGTCTGTCCGTATGACCGCCCGTCCGTGTGTCTGTCTGTCCGACCGTCTGTTCCTCCATGTCTCTGACCGGGAGGTCCTAGGGTTTGAGAAACACACAAATCGGGAGTTTAGAGCTTGGATCATTTGGGGCTGTGCCCCATGGGAGGAAATACTTGAAGGGGGAAATCTTTCGCAAGACGTGAGGTCGGCGCATGATATTATTTAGTGGGAGAAACACCGCAACCTCTTGGAATAAAACATCCACTACACTAATGGGACTAACAACCACAGCAGTTGACGCGCCCAGAATCACAAATCAATCAATCAATCAAATTGGGCTGTTAGATGTCAAGGATTTCGCGTGATGGGAAGCAACCGCCTGAATTTACCTTTTTGGTGATGGTTACTAGCAAAATACCCGACGTTGACCGGACTTTCTTCATCTGCAATCTTTGTTAAAAGGAAAAACAATAAATTTATATACACTACGATGTTTAAAATTATTATTTTTAATGTAATTGGTTAAAATTTAATTAAATACGCTATTTTTCTTTCATTTTATTTTACAGTACATTACTATTAGATATTGATGTTAAGCTTTCCTCAGGGTCTCAAATTGTTTTCTTCAAAATCTCTATTAAATGTTATTACTTACAAATGTCCGTACTTTTTGTAATATTAAAATTAAAACGAAATATTGAAAATTATGTGAAAAGTGAAAAAACTACAAAAATACATAATAAGTCTTATTTTCTCTTCTCTCCATTCCAAAAGATGGCCGCCACCTAGCCGTACCCAGCATGTTTTTAAGTTTTAGTACTTTTTCCGACCACGTTGTGAACATTAGTAAGTGATTCACGTTGCTTGGGCACTAAGTACTTTTAGTTTTATTTATTTCATATTATTTGGTAATTTTTCTCAGAAATTTACTGTCTTTCTTTTCGTCCCTATGTTCATTTTTCAATTTTCTTCTCCTTGCTAGAGACCCACTGAAGATGCGGAAAGCGGGACAAATGAGAGGCCGAAACTTTCTCTGCACGGTTCTCAGGATTCTCTGCAATATATGAGGATCAACTAATCAAAACTAACTATCAACGGGTGGAAACAACTGAGTTTGAAAGAAGTGTGTAGTTTTTTTACGTTCTACACGTTCCTCTTTTCAGATTTCTTAAGAACCAATTTTAACACATTAAATTAAACGCTTTTTGAAGAAATCTGAAAGCAGGAACGTGCAGCCCGTATTAAAAACTACACATTTTAAATCAAACTCAATTTCCCTACCTGTCAAAAATATGCGTTTTGATTAATTGCTTCTCATATTTATTACATGTCAAGATCAACATAATTATATTACAATTCTTCTCATTTTTCAGCCACCCTAACCTTCCTTCTAAAAGCAGCTTGAAACAGTACATGTCTATTATCTAATCTTCTAAAAAGGGACTTCAAAACTTCACTTTGTCGGTATCAGATAACCCCTAAAAGTATATTTCCGTTATAAGTTCGATATACATTTTCCACAGCATTATATAATTTCCTCTAAACTTGAAATCTTGATACGAGGGTGTAATAATGTGATGTCAGAGAACAATACAAGCAGTTAAACCATTAATAGTATTTTTCCCAACATAAATAATTTCCATATCGATCTAAACCCACTAGAGGCCCTACAAATTTTAAAATTATTGAACCCGTGGTCGCTTTCAATTTTGTTTAATGGCTTCAATAATTTTATTAAAGATGTTTGCTAAATCGGAGATGAGTAATCTTATATCATAAGCCCTATTAGTATTAAAGCCTCAGACATTTCGAAATGTGCGAAAGGTTATATTTTTTAAGGTTGTATTTTACCCACTCATACAACAAACTACATTATTAAAGATATATTTCCTGAATCAAATGTGTTATTGAAAGTTTGATCTTCAATTAATGTCAGGGTCATTGTGCTGAAAATATGAGTATTTTTACTCTAATTGTATTTGGAACAGGAACAATTTGAAAGAAAAATAGTAAACAATATTTTCTCAAAACGGCTTCAAATATTCTCATGAAATAAAAAAACCCATTACTACTAACCTCAAAACGACGGGTTCTTTGTATTTGATCTTCATAATCTGGTCTTCCAAACGACCAACAAATTTCGTATGCTTTCCATGGAGAAACGTCCTCTCAGCTAGCTGTGCACAGCCAGGGTCTCTCTTCTGCAGATCACTAAGGAATCTGGATGCGGGTGAGGCAGAGAGTTTGGAAAATAAAGGTTTAATATGATTATAAATATCGTCGCTCACAACTAGTGTTAAGTTATTTAACTTTGCGAGGGACCAGGCCGATGCGTACTCCATCAAATTATTTCCAAGTCTTCCGATGCCTGCTTGTGAAAACACAATACCAGCGAGACAGCTGATATTAGGAGCATTCGTGATATTTTCCGTAATGCTGTTCTTGATATAGTTATGATAGTTTTTGGTAATTATATTTTTAGCGTTTTTCCCCGGCGATGCAATATTTAAGATCGGCCGATTCAGTAGTATTACGTAAACACCACCAAAAAATGCAACAACAATCAACAATAATACTTTCAAATTTCTCATAATCTTCAACACTATTCGGAATCTGCAAAGAAAAATATTAAATTAATTAATTACTTCTTTTAATAATAACAATAATAAAAATTATTCATATTTTTATAAAATGTAAGTTTTCCATTAAATTATGGAAAGATAAACAAAACAAAAGAACATATTCATACTAGGTAAAAAAATCTTTCAAAATTAGTAGCAATTTATTCTTGTAATTCCACAGTTGACCCAAAAAACAATGCACGAAAAAAACCTAATAAAAATAGGAATGATAATAATTACAATAATAATAATAATAATAATTACTCCGCCGAGGGAGTAGATGAGCTTGACGTTGGTCATGGATTCCCATGACCCTGAGACCTACGCCGGCGGTAGCGCTGCTACTGACTAGACCTCCCTTGCCGGACAGGTCGCAAGGTGGAGGTCAGACAGAGAAGTACTCCAGAAGAGGACCTCGAAGGCAAGAAGAGGACTGCAAAGCGCAAAATCCACAAAAGGACTAAGCGAGGAAGGCCTCCGACATGCCGAAGAGGATCTGTAGGGAGACAGGTCTCTGAAGGCGAGTGGGGAGCCAGCCTGTCTGGGAAAGATACCGCGAATAAAAAATCAAAACGCTGGCAGTAGCGTTAAAATGCAACAGCCCAATATGAGTAGACAATGATTCAGAAATACAGCGATCGGTCTTTGCAGGACCGCACAGTAGGTTCTGACACTGGGCCTTCTGTATCAAATATGTTTGCTGTGTCAGTGGTCAGCGGTAGACCTGGCACAGGCCAAGATGCCGGGAGCGGCACCACGCCACTCATGGCTGTTGGTTGTACGCGAGACATGAAAAAGAAGAAGAGACATGGAACTAGTAACTATTGATAGTTTGTATTATTAGAGAAAAAACGTTTTGTAACGAATCAGTAGAACTTAAGTTTGTCGATATTATAAAGAATGTTATACCACACACGCTGACTTCTTACGCAAAAGAATAGTAACAATAAATCTGGTAGCAGCGTGGTTATATAATTTACGTCTTTATGTGATTAACGAGGCTTAATAATCAAGATGGATAACGTTACGATGGCGTTCGAAAAAAATGGTACGCTTGCCAATAATAATTATATGATGTAAAGATGCGGATGACAACGCTACTATGATCCAAACAACTGTGTGATGAAATAATTATTGCGGAAAAACCGAAATGTACCGCGGACAACAAGGTGAACTTAGAAGTCTGGCAAGACTGGCGCCGAAAGAAGTGATAGATCTTTTGGTTATGGCTTTGCGGACGAACACATCATGACTTGCCGTGGAATGGATAGAACGGGAGACTTATGGAAGCATCTACGTAAACATCACGAGGACATTCAGAAAAGTTAACAAATTAATTTACAGATTAAACTCGCAAAAATAGAAATACAGAGAGGAGAAACAATCATAGTTTTTTGACAAGAGTTGAAGGAATGCGCACCATCACAAAAGCTCCATGGTACATTCCGAATGCGCCGTTACATAATGAACTTGGCATTACACCAATCCCCGTCCATTTCTCATTCTTATCCCTACAATTCTATACCAAAGTATTAAAGATCCCTTCAGCTCTTCAATTTCAGATAGGTAAGCAAAATCCTCATCGCCAACGATTAAAAAAAGTTACTAAGAGAATTTTACGATCCCCCATAGACATAAATCGATAAGTTTTTTTCCCATTATAAACTACTGTATATAACTGTAACTAACCACTGTATTGTATTATATCTATAAATAATTTTCTGTTTATAGTGTCTCAAATGATTCTTGTATATAATTCATATTAATTTATTTATCTTATGCGGCTGCAGAGGGCCAATGGCCAAGCGAGAATAATTTTACACAAATAATAATACGGAAATCGAATTTGCGGAATCGTCGTTTATGACATGTGAACAACCCATATCTTAAGAATAAGCGCACAAAACAGATAGTTCGTGGTCTTGAAGAGAAAATATTAACTTCAGAACGTTGTGAATTTTGTATCCGAGGTAAATTTACTCGATCTCCATTTCGAAGTGCAACTAACGCAAGTACAAACGATATTCTTGAACTCTTGCATTTAGACATATATGGGCCAAATGTTAAGTCAACATACAACGGATTTTCTTACTTTCTACTTATAACAGATCATTTTAGTCGGAGATTCTTTATTGAGTTATTGAAACCCAAGTCTCATTGTGTTGACAAACTTATTGAATTCATATCCCGAAGAGAGAACGAGACAGGTTGTACTCGGTATAGTAAAATGTCTGAGATCGGATGACAGAGGAGAATTTAATAACACTCAAATGGAACAATTTTGTATTAGAAAAGGAATAAAACATGAATACGAAGTATCCTCCTCGCCTCAGAATAATGGGGTAGTGGAACGGGGCAATAGAACATTGCCCGATTCTGTACGCACCTTGCTGTTAGATTCACGTCTTCCTCTGCAATTCTGGGAAGAAATAGCTTTGACTGCAGTGTATGTAAAAAATGTGTTACCTTCCTCTCAAAATCTTGATCTTACTCCATTAGAAAGATGGTGTCGACGAAAGCCAAATATCTCCCATTTTCTAGTCATTGGATGTATTGCATATTATGCTGATAAAAATCCTCGTCGTCACAAATTAGAACCTAAAAGTAAAATGGGAATCTTCGTGGGGTTGGCCAAAAATAGACACGCATATACAATTTACGACGTAAACGATATGAAGATCTATGAAAGCAGGGACGTGGAGTTCGAGGAAGCGAAGATAGGATATGACGTAAGTCAAACATTAAAGAATACTCTTGAAGACAATCAAGATGTCGAGTATGTATGTCGAGATGTATGTCGAGAAAGAATCATACGAAAACAAAAGGAAATTTATTTCTGATAGTGAACACAAGAAACGACACGAGTGTGAAGTTCCCGTTTGTACAGAAACGAAAGTTAACGAGGAGATACAACAAGAATTCATTCAAACAGAAAATATTCAAACCCAGCTTTCGGTACGAAGATCTCTCAGAGAAAGACGACCAATAGAGAGACACGGTAATACTGCATGAAGAATGGAAACAACAAAGTTTCGATTCGGAAATAACGCCCATAACATTCCAAGAAGCCACTACCGGACTAGAAAGAGAAGAATGAAATGAAACGATTGAGAAGAAAATTAAGTTTACAAAGATATGGAACAAGGAAAGAAGCTAATGTAAGTGAAATTAGTATCGAACAGAAGATATTAAATAGTAAATGGGTATTCAAAACGGAAGTGATTTCTGGAAATGCTTTCGAAGCTCGCTTAGTGGTTAATAGCTCTAACCGAATAATCGGCGATGATTTCGAGACATACAGTTCTGCAATGGAGTTAGAAACTTAGCGAATATTATTGTCGATTGCAGCGTTCAACAGATATGTTGTAAAATATGAGGATATAGAGACAGCATACCTAAATGGAGAAGTTAGCCGAGATGTTTATATGAACGTTCAAGAAATAAAACAAAGAATTCGAGAACAAGATTATTGAAACTCGAAAAGAGTCATGCATACGCATTTCTATGTAACACTATTATTAGTTTGTATTATTGGAGAAAAAAACGTTTTGTAACGAATCTGCAGAACTTATTAAGTTTGTCAATATATTATTAAAGAATGTTATACCACGCACGTTGACTTCTTACTGTAAAAGAGTAATAACAAAAATTGCGACCTCAGAGAACACAGCACCAACTGTTTCTAGACGAAGTGACGTGAGGACAGATGTTTTCCGCTGCTTCAAGTCTGATTGGCTTACGCATGAAATGGCCAAAAGAGATGAATGTCTCTCTAATGCGTGTGTGTTACCGAAGTACAAATGTGGAGATAGAATGTGAAGGATGTAGGGTAAGGATGCACGCAGAGTTGAAGAAAATGTATCCTAAACATCCTGAATGAACAACGGATATGTTATCAACTGAATTCTATTTAGAGAAGAAATGCACTATCAACTGCAGAATTGGATCAAATGAAACAGGAAGAGTGGAACTACAGCAAAATATGGATCAATACCCTCAAATGTAGGTAGCACAGCTGGACAGAGTGCATCTAGAAGAGGAACTTTTATTTGAAACTCAGAAAATATCATCGGTTGATAATAATGGTATGACTGTTAACACTTTGAGAGAAACTATCAAAAGTATAATATTTTGTTTCAAGGTATACCACTGCAATATCGTCCTCGCATATCAAAAATAACTAGAAATAAGTTTTACGACGTATGAAAAGTAATTAATACTATTTTCGAAGAGCTAGCCCTCACACCTAATTCCCTCGAAGAGCTAGTTGGAAAAGTGTATTGTGCTACCTTAGCTGATCTCTGAGAGTATGGGGAGAGAAATGCAATGATATGAACCAAGGCCACTGACATCTCCCCCATCGAAACTTGAGATTCTGCCATTATTAAAGAGGAGATTAGAGGACAAAATAAATGAAGCTAGGAGAGATATTGGCCATCTGACACAGACTTCTAAATCGATCGCTATGAGGTTGAAAATAAGAATGAGCTCAACAAATCTTAATCAAAAACTGGAAGCAGAGGAAGAAAGACTCAAACACAGGATTGCAGCTTTGGGCGCGAGAATCAGCAAATACAGCAAAGCGTCAAAAAGAAGACATCAGGAGTCAATGTTTTTGCCGATCAGAAAATATTTCACAGACAACTGGAGACTTGTAATGCAGTAGAGCGGCAACGCCAACCCCAAATGATGATATTGTTAGTTTCTGGTATGAAATCTGGTCTATACCTCACTACCACAACGAGCAGACATATTGGCTTCACAGAGAAATAGAAGCTTGCCAAGATATAGTTGAAACGCCATGAGTTTTTATTACTGAAGCTGATTTTAGAGCAATTTCCAAAAAGATGCAGAACTGGAAATCACGTAGTCCAGATGCCATTCATGTTTGGTGGAAATACTTTACTGCTTTCGACCTACATCTGGCTGTGTTGTTTAACACTGCTTTGTAAGATCCAGACTCATTCCCTAGATACCTATTAACAGGTAATACACTTATGTGTGCTAAACCAGGTGACAGTCTTCTACCACGAAATAACCGGTCAATCACAAGTCGATCAACATGTTACAAAAGAAGACAACATGTTAACCGCTGTTATATTTTCGAAAATTAATGATCGTCTAATAAATTAAAACCTTTCACCTCCTGAGCAAATTGCCTGTCGGAAAGGAATTAAGGGTAGCAAAAGACTATTAATAATAGTGTGGTTTCACAAGAAGACAGCCTACATGATATATCTGTGGGATGGGTGAATTATAAAAAGGTATTTGTCTCCGTGCATCACACGTGGCTTCTTCGCATTCTAGACACTTATAAAATTAACCCAGCATTATTGAATTTCCTCTCTAAGTGTTTGTCCGAATGGAAGACATTCTATACACATGAAACTGGGCAGTTACTTGTATCTGACCAGGGAAATTGAGTATGTTTCAGGGTGACAGTTTAAGCCCATTGTTGTTCTGCATCTCTCTTATCCCTCGTAAGTCGAATGATTTGAGAGTTAAGACATGGGTATTATATAAAAAGAAATCTAGATGTTCGTATACCATATCAGTGTTATTTTGATGATCTCAAACTCTATGCAAGTAACAAATACGAATTGAAAAGGGAACTTGCCCTGGTCCAACAATTCAGTAAAGATATCTGCATGAAATTTGGCTTAGACATATGTGTGATATTAAATGTCAAATGTGGTATCAGAAATAGGATTCACAAGAAGGTACTCTCTAGAGTACATAAAATTTGTGAGACAAATATAAACACAAGAAATAAAATGTCTGCAATTGACACATGGGCTATACCTATAGCAACTTATACCTTCGAAGTGATAAAATGGACGGATACCTCTTTAGAAGCTTTCGTTATAAAATTCAGAACCGCGCTCACAAAACATGAACTCCATCATTTATATAGTTCAATACAGTGATTTTATCTCAAAAAAATTCAGGCAGAGGACTATTGAATTTGGAACCACTATGTGGTCAGCAGGAAGAGAAATTGTGACATTATTTTCACTTTATGAGTTGATACTCATAAAGCAATTTGCTCACAAGATAAAAATATCAGCCCATTACGTCTTGCTCAAGAGAACAGAGTTTTCCTATACTTGACAGCTCAAGATCGAATTAATGCTTTGAAGACAAACGAACTGCATAGCTGGATGTTAGCAGATGTTGAGTTCTGAAGATGTTGATCTGAAATGGTTTACTTAATGGATGAGAACCGTGGGTCTTTATGGTGAAACAGAGGGATTCCTCTTCTCTATTCAAGATCAAGTTATTAAAACCAGAGCCTATCAAAAATATGTTATGGGCCAAAAGATTGATAGCAAATGCCAAAACTACCAAAGAATCTATCCAACATATATGCGATGGATGTCCATCACCTGCAAAAGCTGAATACTTGCAGCCACATAATAATGTAGCCAAAGTACTCGTAATTCATAAGGCACTTGCAAAGTAATGTCAACTAGCAGAACAAGAGCCATATTATAAGTCTAAGTCTGAGAAAGTAATCAGTAATAATCTAGCGCGAAAACTGTAGACAGCAAAATTATACTTGGCAGTACTGTTGAAGAAACGAATATACTAGCCACTAGCTGTTGAGTTGAAGATTATGTACACATGGCAGAAAGTGGAGATAGTACTCATGATAGTATCGGCTAAAGGTGTAGTTACGAAGGATTGACAGAAGGCTGGAAAACTCTGGGCCTACTAGAAAAACATCTCAGAACTACGAAAAAGACAGTTTTATTAGGTACGACAAACATCACCAGAAAGTTTTTGTGCCTTGAATGAGGTGTATGAAGGTACAAGGAAGCAAAGACAACCAAAAACATCATTAATGAAGAACTACGCAAACGTTTAGAACTCTGTATGAGGAAACTCATGGTAGCAACTTCATATTTTTGTCTTGAGCAGGAATGCCCGACATTTTTTAAGAAGTGGAGGGTATTAATAACAATAATAATATTATTATTAAACCGAGCGAAGCGGATCTGTGCGAAGCGCGCTGACTTAGCAGTTGGTAGGGTTGCCACCTTGCCAATTCTAGAAAACCGGAGACCGCTGCGACCGGGGGGTGGGGGGTAATTACTGAAATCTAAAAAGAAATTGACGCAGACTTTTATTTATTTCTTTAAAATATATTTACATATCTCTGGTTTCTAGTGATCTATAAAAAATTAACATTTTCGGAATTTCTTAAAATGTTGTTTCGTTTAATAAATATAGTCTTAACTTCAGTTATTTCTAAACAAAGAATTATGATTAATTATTTTTAGGTTATAGAGATATATAAAACAAATTTGTATGTAAAACTTACCTGTATAATTATTCGTTTTTTAAATTTATTTCAAATTGTTATTGTATATCTAAATATTCAGCCTTTGATACGAAATGTTGCATATATATATATATATATATATATATATATATATATATATATATATATATATATATATATGTTTTCAATCATTCAAAACCGTTTTCTTAGTTTTCGCACAAGTAATACATGACGTGCAGTTCCCACGAATCACCAATGTACCTTTATCTTAATGTTTCCAAGAAATAATTTTCTAAGAAAAAACGAACGAAAATTCGATCTTGTTCAAAATGAAGATATCGAATAGCATTCCCGGGGGATTATTCTTGAAACTGTTGCGCGATGCGATTCTCGCATAATCGCTAGATGCTGTCTCTGTCTGATATGCGTAGAAAGAAAGAGACAGCGGATGGCGATAACATGAGAATCGCAAGACCAATTTTTATGTTCTTCAATTTTAAGTTGAAAAATCTATTTATTTTGTAAAAAAATTGAATATGTATTGAAATTGAAGAAGAAGAAGAAGAAGAAGAAGAAGAAGAAGAAGAAGAAGAAGAAGAAGAAGAAGAAGAAGAAGAAGGGAAAAAAAAGAAAAGAAAAAAAACGGAGATAATTTTTCAAAAAACGGAGACCGGAGATGAAGCTCAAAAACCGGAGTCTCCGGTCTAAAACCGGAGAGGTGGCAACCCTAGCAGTTGGGAAGTCCGGTTTCGATCCCAGTCATACGGACACAAGCAAATATTTCACTTAATATTTAATAAGCTGAATTAATGTGTGTCTTGAAACTACAAAACATTGCCCTGAATAATAATACTAATACTAATGTTTATTATTACTAAGAAACAACAACCAACTGTATTTTATATTCTAGTGTTCTGCAGCAGCAAAACTGTCGCTGAACATAACTACACAAAATGATTTTCCAAAAAATAGCAGACATACTGCTTATAAATAAGTTAAAATTTAACTTAAATTGAGCGGGAGAGATATCTCAGTGCATCAATCGATGTCACTGGAGTGCGTCTGACAGGGAGGTCCTAGATTCCAGTCCCGTCAGTGGCAAGATTTTCGGCACTAGCTTGTCAGCTAGCGACTGACGCTGTCTGGAGGAGAATTCTAAAGGCCGGCAGCTCTGATCGGTAGTTTACCGTGGGTTACCCAACACTAGGAGAATGCCTGAGCAGTTCCCCAACAAATGAGCCACGGATCTCGCGCGATCTTATCTTCCTCTTCCTTCTCATATCCTCACCCCTTTCTTGCAAACACACTTACGTACTACCACATATGCCAGGAGGCCACACGGAGCTCAGAATGTGTCTCGGCTGAGATGGTGTCCTGCTGGTGGGAGAAACCTGGCTGGGGAAAACCCTGCTAGCCGTCGGTAGGTCGACGCCGGATCTCGCCATCCAGCGAGGGAAGATCACCTCCACCTCCCGTGAAGAAAACATGTAGTGCACTTACGGGACTAATGACCTCGGCAGTTGACGCATCCGGAATCACTAACAACCAACCAACCAAACTTCAAGAGTCAAATATATAAGAACGGTATGATTGTCACTAAAAATCTTAATCATTTAACACTGGAGTATCCTTTGCATTTTGATAATTAATATACATGTTTTCAAAAAAAATTCATTGTCCATATAATACTGGAAAACGACGTTTCGCAAAATATTTACACGCGTGAACAAAAAATTAATATTATGCCTGAAAACGAAAAACAAATTTTGATGATATCGTGTAGAATTAAGTTAATAAAAATACAATTACATAATAATTAAAATATACAAATATTAGTAATAAATAAATTACCTACAATAATTTGAAATTACAACTTAAAATTATACTCTTGGTTTATTCCATAATTTTTATATCTGATTAGTGTGAAATTTTATTTTTAATACCTTCAATCTAAACAATATCATCGCAATTTGTTTTTCATTTTCACGCATAAATATTGTGGTAGGTTTACGATTTTACTAATTTAAACTGACTATGTGTATGAGTATAATTCTCCAAGTTGAGCAGCAATTTTTGAAGTTAACGATATTTCTAATTAACTTCCACTAATTATTTATGTTGCCTGGTTAATACTACATTTATTACAATACTGATTAAAATTGCTATATCAAACATTACATTGATTTTTCAAAATCTGGTTTCGACATAACGTTACCTTCTTATTTTATTGTTATATGTGCACGTGCGACTCTGTACAGAGCCGCGATTCCTGGAAGTTCTGCTGTATTATTCTGTTATTCAAAGATTTGATGGCAACATTTATAAATTATCAGACCGTTTAGTTTTGTTTGATAAGAAAGAATTGACATTTAATCTGCAGTTCTACATTGGGTTTACAATTGGTCTTTGAGCTCAATAATGATTTATCTTTAAGTTGTTTAGTCACACATTTGCGCTATTTCTTGTATAAATGTTCGTAAGCTTACGGAAATATCTTCCATGCCGGTCTTGAAGAGGCTTTCCGTGTGGATGCCGTCGATGTGATGTCCTCGCGATGCTCCTGTTATCGTCGTAAATTCTAGCCTCGGGAGAATTTTTGTAATGTTCCCCGAAAATTCTGTTTGATAATAATATACTATAATTAATTAATACTATCCGTGGACGCGACTAAACGCGACCTTCCTGCGCGTCGGATGAAGCCTTTTGCGATTGCCTGTCAGTTTACTTCACTTATGGCCTGTTTAACCTGTGCCTGATAAAGTTCTGAATACTAATCGGACAAATATTTTATCCGTCAGATAAAAGTACTTGATATTTATTTTGAGTTTCACCAAGGTCTTTCTTGTTAAAATATATATTTGACGGGTATCTCTCTGATAATTAATCTTGGTGATTGCTCTTTCACCAGCGGCAACACTGCAGTTTCGAGTGAAACGCGCGAATTGGAATGTGTTTTGGTAATGGTAGTGTCAGGTGTTTTTCACTTCATTCGTTGATACTTTCTTAACTATAGGCTTCCTTAACCTGAAACGGGATTTGCAATCTTATTCGTCAAGGATCTCAAAATATTCTCGCGGAAATGCTGCCTGGTCGGACACTCTAAACCATTAAAAAATTCGTCATTTCTATTACGTTGTCCATAGATATTCCACAGATATTCCTTGAAAATCAAGCAAGTTTACACACAAACTCAAACTCACACTGTTATTGGCTATCACACACTGTTATTTTGGAGTTATCTACCAGAATATCGTTTAATAGCCTCTCCAACATCCAGATTATTTACCGGATACTTTAACCATTAGATAGATTTATCAGGCACTCGTAAAACACAAATTTTCAATATATAAATAAGATAACTTTCGAATACACAATGAAACACTTTATCAGGCACCGGTGAAACAGGACCTTAAAACAATATTTATGCAAAGTTACGAATCTATTCTACATTAATTCCCCACGTACAAGGTCTATTTTACATGAATCCCCCAAATCACAAATTACAACGAAAGTTAAGAATGATACCCTCAAATCATAAATTATATACTTTACATGAACAAATCACACAATGAACATGTTTCCCGTTTTCTAATATCAAAATATTACTCAGCCTATGTCTGCAAAACTATTATCGTCCACTTCTATTGCTGCGAAGAGAGAGACTGACCCATTCTAAATAATCGCGGAATCTCAATTTTCAACCCAGTCTTGTCATGCATTGAACATTATATGTCCCGGGGCCATGCCTGGCAAAAGAATATTGCTTTCCGACTTTTAAGCACGGAACACGAAGTTTGTTGACACGTTGTCCTGATAACAGGGTTGCCACGCGTCCTACTTTCGATAGGGCAGTCCTACAATCACAATGAATGTCCTACGTGAATGTCCTAATGAAGCCTAATGTGTCGTACTTTGCAAATAAACTATTAAATTGGTGTTTATAAGACTGTACTCTATTTCTAAACGCCCGGATATGATTTTATGAACATAATACCATAACATTAATTTATCAACCCAACAAAAAAATGTGCGTTTTACTAAAAACTTCTACTTTTCGCCACTGCAATAAGCGCTAGTATCGCTCCGTTTGGATTTGAATTGTAATGGTCAAATGATGTATGGTTCCAAGAAAATGTATCTTAACCGATTTTTTTTTTGCGACATGCAAAACCACTACATGTGCTGTTTTAATTCAATTATTTGAATTATTTGCCAACAATTGGTAAGTTACAAATTATTGTATTATATTATACACATTACTTTTATAATAATAGGTATTACATAATTATTATAAGAAAATAAATGCTGATATTAAAAATGATATTTTTAAATAACATACAATTAGCTCAATACACACATCAATTCAAGATAATTTTACTTTTATGTGTATAAAGCTTTTATTTGCACTGTTTTTATTGAATTTGAAACTAATTTTTTCAGATTTGAATTGTAAGTCCATTATGTTTTTAAATATATTATTAGATCGCGGCAAATGAAATGATGGCTATTTATATTCATGTATAATCCAGGAATTTCATTTGCAACGATCTAATGTAGCAAAATAATAAATTTTCTGTATAAATTTTGATATTTATTCAATTGTTTTTAGATGTTAAAGATGTAAAAATGGACACTTCAAACAAGAAAAAGAAATGTCATTTTAATGACAACTAGTTACAAGAATATACGTGACTTGAAAAAGTAAACGATTCTCAAGGCCTGTGCAAATTCTTTTTAAATACATTTTCTATTGAATCGAAAGGAGCCTCCGCCATCAAGCAGCATGAAAATAGTGAACATCATCGCTCGAAGATGAAAGCATCTGCTAGATCTCAACTGATGAAAAAATTCGTCATTAAAAGGGGTACTCCTGAAGAATTACAAGTTATTGCAATTGAACTAGCTCACATATATCATGCAGTAAAACATAACCAATCCTATAATTCGTTAGCAGTGTTGCCATATCGGCGGAATTCCCGCCATTTTCAGCGGATTTTGAACTCGTACGGCGGAAAAGAAAATAGTTTCGCGGACAGTGGAATAATCGGCGGAAATTAATAAAGTTAGTATAGCAGTAAAATTAGTAAAGCATCAGTTTTCGTTAACCTTTATTAATAAGTTGTTTTGCACAGGTGTATATTTTTAAAATTTCTAAATCCATGTAATATATATATATATATATATATATATATATATATATATATATATATATATATATATATATATTGTGACATACCTGGTGGTGCCGGGTATTTTCACTGCAATACAACACTAAGAGAGGGTATCTTTTACGTGAATGGGTCCCTGGATAAGTTGGTGCAACGTTGGGGTGGTTAATCATAAATTGAAATACAATTATAAACAAGATTTATTTTAAATCAGATTTGTTATTTACATAACCAAACAACATTTTTACACTCTGCCTTGGTACCAAGATTAAGAGTGAAATGCATTTCTCATACCTGCGGGGCCCCGAACGAATACCTATGATGTTCGTAGAACCGCTCGTGCCGACAGGATTGTCGACCTCTGCTACTGCTGCGGGCCGTCAGCGGCGGATGGCGTGGTAATCGCCCACGGCTGATGCTCCAGCAATTCTTCCCCGATCAGGATCTTGACACCTCGGCTTCGCACCTTCCTCGAATCACTGTCCGTTAGTGGGTTTAATTACACAACCCGCGCCTACTCTGCATACTGGTCACAGTTCTGTACCGCGCAATTTCAAGAGTGTTTCCACCGCGCCAACTAATAAGAACAACATCAATTATTCTACCAACACTAATCTTTCACTATACTGATACTTCTACTGTTCTATTTACACGTCAATTACTTTGCGGTTTCTAATAGCACATAAAATACGTCGCAATGTTATATGCGTCCATACACCGGCGGAGAACTCTCGCCGCACGTCCGCACTCGTCGCCGCTCTGCTAACGTCTCTCTGGTCAGCGCTCTGCCGACGGCTCTCGTCCGCGATTCTCGTAACGAACTTTTGCACGTGCGCGGTGCTCAGTTCCAACCGAAATTCACACGCTAGCCTCCCGGCGGCGGTGGCACCGTCGGCGGTGGCAGCGGCTGCTCGCCGGCCCCGGCGCGCCGCGCTCAGCGCGCGCACCGCGCAGTTCAAAATAGCAATTGGTTTCTTACACTAATGATTTAATTAGTGTAATGAAACACATATTCTGGGTTTCATCACCCCCCCTTTCTTTTTTTGAATTTTTCGCTTCTAGAAAAATTCACACTAGTAACATCGTCACTGCCGATGGTTGCACTCGTTTGCATATTGCTCGACGTCCTATATACACTTATAACCTAAAATCGAATTAACATGTGATTACGTATATTAACACTAATCTTGCACTTATTTACACTTCACTATTTTCCATACATGTTGAACCAGGTTTCCGATTTGAAGCTTGTAGTGTCCTACTATGTCTTGTCTCTTGTGCGACGGTTCATTCCCATTTTGCTGACAGTGATTTCCTGAATCAGGCCGGGCGCACACGGGAGACTTTTTGTCGCGCAACTATTTCGTCTTTTCCACAAAGTCTGTACAATCATATATACGTGCGCACACGGAGCCGCGTAACAGCGACGCAACTTTTCAGTTGCTCTGGCCGCCGACAGGAGGGTGACGAAACTGTCTGCGTACTGTCTCCCCTCCCATAGTTTATTAGTACATGCGCACACGGACGACATTTTAGTTGCCGTCTCAGGCATTTGTGCAAATATCTCCCTTGTTTTCTGCAGTTCGAAACTTTGAAGTTTACAAAATGGCTCTTGTGAGGGATGAAGACATCGATAGTGAATTGGTCATAAATGAAGTAGAAAAGAGGCCAGCATTGTTTAATAAAACTTTGAAGGATTATTCCGACGCTAATTTGAAAAGCAAGCTATGGGAAGAAGTGTGTTTAAATGTGTTGTCTACGATCTGGGGACAACTCTCTACCGAGAAAAAAAAACAAGCAGGTAGGTTTTTATTTTACAAAGTTGTTTTTTATTTTACAAAGCTCATGACATATTTTTAACATTAATATTTTATCACACATCTTAATAATGTTGTGTGGATAGAATAAGTAAGTTTCATTGTTCTTGAGTCAGTGAAATTAAAGTCCATCGTACTGCCACGGAACAGATCCTGCAGGGGACGTGAAATAGGCTGCAAAATAGTTACGTATATTGACAGCAGAGATAGTTCTAGCCTGCGGTTCAATGTTTATACTCTGCAGTGGGCATTCATAAGCTGTATCTGTAAAGTTGATTCCATCCCTTCTGCGGACGTAATTGTGGAGCACACAACATGTTTTGATTATCGTATCACAAAAATCGATGCTAACATCAAGAGGTCTATGGAAAATACGCCATTTATTAGCCAATATGCCAAATGTACATTCAACCATACGACGAGCTGTTGTTTGCCTGCGGTTGTAAATTTTCTTTAATGGGGTAAGCGTTTTTTTAGCAAATGGGCGTAAAATGTGTCTAGATAAACCAAAAGCTTCATCAGCAACCAAACAAAAAGGCATTGGTTTACCTTCTGGATCGTTAGGCAATGTTCGGTCATTGGGTATGTTCAGAAGGTTACGTTGTAGCCTTCTGCCCATATTCGAGTTATTGAAGACAGAGGAATCACCTGCTGCTCCATTCGCGCCAACATCTATGAAGACAAATTGATATTCGGCATCGACCCATGCCATCAGCACCACAGAAAAGAATTTTTTATAATTAAAAAATTCTGAGCCAGTACCTTGAGGTTGGGTTATTCGAATATGTTTTCCGTCTATAGCACCAATGATGTTAGGAAAATTGGTGTTCTTATAGAATTGTTCAGCAATATGCAACCACTCTTCTTCATCTTTCTCTGGCATAACTATAGGCTGTAAGATATTCCATATTTCAGTGCATGTTGCTTTCACTATTTTGCGGATTGTGCTAGCACCAATCAAGTAGTTGTATGAAAGATCGTTGAAACTTGATCCGGTTGCTAGATACCTGAAAAAAGAGTTACAAATTTATGAATTTACATAAATGATTTAAAGTAACAAAATTTTAGATAGTTTTCATCTTTATTCCTTCCAAATAAATTAAGACAAAAATGTCAAGTGTTTCAATGTATTATTTTTTTTTCTAGGAACGCTGGTACAACGAAGATGGAAAAATCTAAGGACATGCTTTGCAAGAGAATTGCGTGAACAAAAATCGGTCAAGTCAGGACAACCAGCCGGAAAGCGTCGAAAGTATAAATTTTACGATCAACTGTTATTTCTTCTACCAACCGTAGAAGTACGTGAAACAAGTGGAAATGCTGAACCAGTCTTAAGCGATGAGGAACATGAGGAAACAGAGAGTGCTCAAAGACCACCTCTTGTTCGTTCTCCAAATACCTCCTCCAATCTAAATAAGAAGAAGAAGAGAAGTTATGAAGAAAGTTTACTCGATATACTTCGAGAGAAAAAAGAAACTGCTTCACACATGGATGACTCTGAAACACATTTTGCGTTGTCTCTTGTACCTATGCTGAAAGCACTACCTACACATCGTAAGATTGATGCACAAATTGAAATTCTTCAGGTACTAAGAAATTTCCAGGACCGCTGTCCACCAAGAGACACACTTAACAGTTTCAGTGATGACGTTCGGTATTCAAGCTTCTCTACCCCTGTGCGTTTATTTACTGGTACATTTACGTCTGCGAATCAACCTACTACTGGGAACAGCTCATACACCGCCCTTACTTCTCCTCAAGATTGCGACAGTGTACAGTCATACCTGTCAAATTTTTCTGTGGATTCAGATGGATCACAAACCATGTACGATGTCACCGTACACAACAATGTCTAAACTTTATATCAGTTGCTTTGAACATATTTTATACTTTTTTTTATGTAACGATTAGTTTTATTAACTGGTGTTGTTGAATAACAAATAATAATAAACTAAATAAAAAATCGAATAATTTTATGCAACCTACCTTAATGTAACACCGAGCCTCTCTTCTGGTGGAATCGCCAGTCGCATGTTTGTATTTTGGTAGGTGATGGTATGTCCTAGAATTGCGACCAGCTCGTCAAATGATGTTTTACTCATGCGAAAATAACCGAAGAATTTCTCTGGGTAACATCTCAACTCTTCAAATATTAAAGTAAATTTCCCTTTATTTAGTCTTTCAGACATGAGAGGGTGTATCCAATACTTCCTTTTCCGTTGATTTTTCCTGCGTCGAATGATGAGAGCACAAACCACTGCAGTCTCAAAAAAATCCATCTTTAAAAAAATTGCACTTGTCGATTCCACTACAAGAACCCGTGAAAATGGGTCTGCTGTCAGAAAACAGTTGCTCATCGTGTGCGAGCTCTCAAAAACCGAAGCAACTCGAAAGCAACAAAGACGAAATAGTTGCGCGACAAAAAGTCTCCCGTGTGCGCCCGGCCTCACAGTTGTAGGACATAGCTTCCAGCGTGTTGAACACATCTTGATAGGTATCATCCCATTTCCAGCTACGACCTCTTCTACGTTTGTACCAATGGTTGACCATACCATCACTCTTCCCTTGCCCCTGACTTCGTTCCATTTTTGACCTGCCTACATCTCCTTCACTCCCATTCGTTGGGGCGTCTGCAAACATGAAGTTGTACCCCTCCAATATCTTCAAACCCTTTCCTAAATCGGTATGATCTGCTCTGCTCAGTAGGCTCTGCACGGTAACAAGATACTGTCGCGTTGACATGCAACTAATTCCTTGATAATTTATAGGGGCAAATAATGTTGTTGGTTCCATAATGCTCTTCGTTCTGTATTCACTACGACTTCCCGTAATGTAGTTGTAATTGCTGTTCCTCTGGTCGCTCTTGATGTTTATTTGGGTTTCTTCGCTCCGCTTTCGTACGGAAATCTTGTCTTCAAATTCCTTCAAAAATTTCGGAAATATACCAAAATTCTCTGCCCATGTCCTGGCGTTCTCTTCTAACATTGGGTGTAATAACTGGATCTTGTATCCTTCCAATATGTTGTTTGATGCTAGGTGCCGTTCTTCTGCTCGCAGAACTACCTTAGGGTTTTCCGCCCCATCTCCCAGAGATTTCATCGACTTTGGAGGCATAATTTGTGTCACCCCATACTTGACACTTGGCGACGTTTTCCCGCCTTCTTCCTGTTTAAACTTTTCTTGTACTCTTTTCTCTTCGCACCCTTGTATATTTTCCACGATTTCTTCTTCTACTATACGCTCCATTTCTTCTATTTTCATTTCCATTTCTTCTTCCATTATTAACTTCAATTCTTCCGTTTTCACTTTCACTTTATAAACATCCTCCTCGGTCTCGATTTGGACCTCCACCGTTTTGCCCTCCGCTGTCTTGACTTCCTCATGGATTTGGTTCGTCATCCCCTCGTTTCTATCTGTTACCGCTACCCTAGCATCTACTTGATGGCATGATTGAAATTTTAGCACCTCATCTTTCCTATCCAGTTCCTCCGCTTTCCCATACGGTTTTTCGCATATTTCGATGAGCTTCCTATTCCGTTCTTCTGTGATTCTTCCCATTTCTTCTGCCGGCTTCTTAATCTGTTCTTCAACCACCTTCCCGTTCTGTTCTTCTATTAGTTTTCTATTCCGTTCCTCCGCCTTCCTATTCTGTTCCTCCTCGGATCTTTTCTGTTTACCTAAATCTTTGCTCTGTTCTTCCGCAAACTTCTCAATCTGCTTCTCCGTTTGCTGCCTCAGCTGTTCTTCTAATGAATCTTCTGCCATTACGCCCGTACACGCTCCGTATTCTTCGTCCATCCCCAAGTCAAATCCTACCGCCTGGCTCCCCAGTTCTACCACCTGCCGTTCTAGATCTATATTTGCTCTGTGATCGACCAGAAAATCCGTCCCTATGATTACCGAATACAATAATTTTTTGACTACCAGGGCCACCATCTCGTATACTTGGTTGCCAATCCTGGCTTGAAACATGATTTGTTTTGTGATGGGGCTTGACTTCTTCTGAGTTGCCCCAATCACATACGCCCTATTCATGGGCAAACACATTACCTCTTTTCCTGTTGCTTTTAACTCTTCGTACATTTCCTCTGATACTACTGTAGTCGTGCACCCTGTGTCTACTAATGCTTCTTTAATTATACCTTCACATTCTATCGATATCGTGGGACATTTCCTGATTCTGACCGCTGAGTTCTTACATCTCCGCCACGGTTGGGTATCGTAGGTTACCGGCTGCATAGCGTTTATGGAGACCGCGTTTACGTCATCGATTTCCGCGTCCGCAATGGGGCCACCTATCACCGCGGACTCTATTAGTTTAAATAGTGTCCTTGATCACTACTTGTGCTAGGCTGTGCTAATCGGTCGGGTGCATTCCCGCCCCCGCCTCGCGTCTCCGTATGGTTTGAATTAGATCTGTTCCAGTCCGGTCTCTGGTTCCCCGGCTCTGGTCTCCATCCGTCTCCCCCTCTTCCGCGTTGGTTTCTCTGGTAATCGTTGCTCCTATCATTCCCTTGCCCCTGGTTACGTTCCGATCTAACCATATTAACATTCCCTTCATTTCTGTTCTTTGGTACGCCTGCAAATGTCAAGTCGTACCCTCCTAACACATTCTGGAATCTTTCCAGGTCGGTGTGCTGCACACTACGTAAAAGATTCTGCACCGTAACTGGGAACTGTCTTGTCAGTACACATATTATTTCCTGATCGCTCATCGGTGGGGATAGCGTTTTGTATTCCATAATACGCCTTGTTGCGTATTCCCGCAAACTTCCCATTGACTGGTTGTAATGATTATTCATTAAGCTGATTTTAAAATTAATTTGAATTTCCTCATTCCAATACCGCTCAAGGAATCGATCTTTAAATGCCTTTACTGATTCGGGAAACTTATCAAATGTATCGGCCCATATCCTTGCGTTGCCTTCTAACATTAAATATAATAATTGTATTTTACACCTTTCCGAAGTATTAATAACATCTAGATGTCGTTCTGCTGCCTTCATAAATATACATGGATTTTCTTTCCCGTCTCCTGAAAATTTTAGTGATCTTGGAGGGGTAAATGGTACTGTCCCGCTTGCTGCGATTGGGGATGCCTTGCATTCTTTTATTTGTTCAATCTCTGTTCGTAATAACACAACCTTCTCTTCGCATTCCCGCTTATTCTCCTGCATTTCTTCCTTGACTACCGATTGTATCCTTTCAATTTTCTCGTCCTGCATAGCGGTTTTAACATCTAATTGCTGATATAGCTTATTTTCTAATTCTCCCCCCAGATTGATTACTTGGGATTCTAACTCCTTTTTCTGTTTCCCTAATTCTTCAGCGGTCCGTTGCTCGTGACTTTCTACCCGCTCCGCGATTTTAGTCATCTCATTCTTCGTTAACTCAATTTGTTCTTCGGCGCGTCCTATTCGCCCCCCTATTGCATCTAATTTTCTATTCTGTTCTTCTGCCAGCTTCCCAATCTGTTCCTCTACTTTCCTATTCAGTTCTTCAGCTAACCTCCTGTTCTGCTCCTCTGTGAATAATTTCTGCTCCTCAGCTGACTTCCTAATCTGCTCCTCTGTGAATATTTTCTGCTCCTCAGCTGACTTCCTAATCTGCTCCACCGTGAACATTTTCTGTTCATTCTGTCCTTCCAATATCTTCCCATTCTGTTCATCTAATTTCCCATTTAGTTGTTCGAACATCTTCCTACTTCGTTCCTCTGCCTTCCTATCCCGTTCTTCTGCTTTCCTACTTTGTTCTTCTAACATCTTCATCAGCATCTGCATTCCATTTGGATGGATATCTTCTCCACCCCCCCAATTTGAATTTCCTGCTGCCTGAATCATCGGTGTTGACGTAACTTGTACATCTTTATTGAAGCTGTCCCCTGACGTATCATCCAACCGACTTCCGATACCACTATCCCTGCTTTCCGATGACATGCTATTGTCGATTCCTACATTTATCTCCCCTACTTCATCCGCCTTCTCTTCCCGGTCCAGCACTATATTTTGCGCCTCCATTCTGTTGCTTTGAACTGTCCGATCGATTCTCACTTCACGAAAATACCGCACAAATTTTCCACTTGCCTCACCTACCAACGATACCACAGTTATCCTATGAATTAACTATACCCGCCACAGCACTGTATATCTTTCGTGAATGGATTAAGTCGCTCCTATTTCAATTGCTAATTGATGACGAACAACCCTCACTCACCACCAAAAACACAATAACACTAGGTCAGTTGCCATATAAATCTCCACTCACCTACCAATGCATAAACATACTCCTTACGACACATATATTATTACCATTTACACATATACACTGCTAATAAACTCATTAACACTATTACATAAATGCTTTCAGATTATAGTAAATCCCTTATTAATTGAAATTACTTTTCAACACACTTATTGCTATATTATGTACATAATCATCACTCACATTTACATGTCATATCTTCTCCCTGAATTTTCCTCAATAGTATCATATAAATATTCACAATATACATTCACAATGCTGCTATATGTTTCCCAACCTGGTATCTTTTCTATTAAATTCCCCAAACTTTACCATCACCAATAAATAATGCACTACTGAGTGAACGTTCCCAGCAAAAAATTTTGTGCACAATTTGTACAACACTATTAACCACCTTTATACTCTCACAAGAATTATTACTACTTCCCCATTTCTTTAATTTCAATGTTATTAAAAGTTGCCAAGCAATTCAAATATTATTAATATGTCTTACAAAATTTGAAATTCTATTACATTATATTATTTGTAATATGTATATGTGTGGTTGTCATCACCCCAGTACTACAATAGTAACTTTATATAGGTTGCTCTCAAATAATTTCCTATATCCGCCCACAAATACTTACACAACAACATTTTTGTAATTATCAACATTTCATTATGCTTACTTGACTTATGCATGTTTTGCTAACACATGTATTGTTACTTTTTGTTCTCTATAATAATACACTTTACACTGCCTGCTTCTTATCTGTACCCTGCATTACTATACATCAATTACATGCACATTATTTTCCAACATTTCACCAACTTTCCTAAGGCCACATTTCTTAACTATACGTTATCCACTTGTTCGGGCGCCAGCTGTGACATACCTGGTGGTGCCGGGTATTTTCACTGCAATACAACACTAAGAGAGGGTATCTTTTACGTGAATGGGTCCCTGGATAAGTTGGTGCAACGTTGGGGTGGTTAATCATAAATTGAAATACAATTATAAACAAGATTTATTTTAAATCAGATTTGTTATTTACATAACCAAACAACATTTTTACACTCTGCCTTGGTACCAAGATTAAGAGTGAAATGCATTTCTCATACCTGCGGGGCCCCGAACGAATACCTATGATGTTCGTAGAACCGCTCGTGCCGACAGGATTGTCGACCTCTGCTACTGCTGCGGGCCGTCAGCGGCGGATGGCGTGGTAATCGCCCACGGCTGATGCTCCAGCAATTCTTCCCCGATCAGGATCTTGACACCTCGGCTTCGCACCTTCCTCGAATCACTGTCCGTTAGTGGGTTTAATTACACAACCCGCGCCTACTCTGCATACTGGTCACAGTTCTGTACCGCGCAATTTCAAGAGTGTTTCCACCGCGCCAACTAATAAGAACAACATCAATTATTCTACCAACACTAATCTTTCACTATACTGATACTTCTACTGTTCTATTTACACGTCAATTACTTTGCGGTTTCTAATAGCACATAAAATACGTCGCAATGTTATATGCGTCCATACACCGGCGGAGAACTCTCGCCGCACGTCCGCACTCGTCGCCGCTCTGCTAACGTCTCTCTGGTCAGCGCTCTGCCGACGGCTCTCGTCCGCGATTCTCGTAACGAACTTTTGCACGTGCGCGGTGCTCAGTTCCAACCGAAATTCACACGCTAGCCTCCCGGCGGCGGTGGCACCGTCGGCGGTGGCAGCGGCTGCTCGCCGGCCCCGGCGCGCCGCGCTCAGCGCGCGCACCGCGCAGTTCAAAATAGCAATTGGTTTCTTACACTAATGATTTAATTAGTGTAATGAAACACATATTCTGGGTTTCAATATATATATATATATATATATATATATATATATACACTAGCAAGAATAAATAATATAATACTTATATAATACTGAAATCAATTGTTATTATGTAGCAAATTTTTACCCAAGTAATGCATTTTATATTATCTAAAAATTGAATTGCAGGTTCAATAAAGCCACTATATTTCGCAATCATATTTTTTTAATAGAATAAATTAAAACAACACCTAAATATGGAAAAGAATTTATTTTACGTTTAGCGGATTTAGGTGGGAAATTTAAAACCAGTTCAGCGGATTTTGAAACGCGGCGGAAACTGAAACGATCATGGCGGAATACCCCTAAACACATCTGGCAACACTGTTCGTTAGAATGTTTGATGAAACTTGTTCCTTAAGTATTGCCAAAAGATAATAACTCTTGCAACATTTCTTGTGGAAGAACAGAAGCACAGGCAATTGTTGCAAACGTGTTACGACCAAAAATATTGGAAGACGTGATTACCGAAATAAAAAACGAATGATTCGTATTTTTCTATTATGACTGATGCATCTAACAAGAAAAATAGGATTTTTTCCCATTAGTGGTGCAGTATTTTTCACGAAACGATGGTTTGCAGCAAAATATTATCGATTTTTACGAAAATTGCGGTGAATCTGCAGATGGCATGTTTGCTTGCACCAATGATTGTTTTAAAGATTTAAATTTAGATTTTCAAAAGTTACAGCTCTTAGCGCTGACAACACGAACGGAAATTTCGGTCGTTTGGTTCATTCGCTCTTCGTCAATTTACAAAAAGTAAATCCGAATATTGTAAAAGTTAATTGTCACGCGCACTTATTGCACAATGCGTTGAGATATGCTTTGGAAGATTTGTCTGTAGACATTGAGAACATTGTTTTAAAAATCAACGCACATTTTAATTTGTCATCGGTACGTCGAAGTGAATTTCAAATCTTTTGTGAATTTTTAAATGTTGCATTTACTGATTTTTCACGCCATGTTGTAACTCGATGGTTATCGTTACAAACTTGTGAAGAAAAATTGTTACGGGAATGGCCGGCATTAGTTTCATATTTTCACAGTAATGTTAAGAACTTGTCTGTAGATTTAAAAAACTATTTGGATTTTAAAAACGAAGAAAACCCTGTGACAGTTGAGATGAATCTATTGTTTACCAATCACTTGCTTGCAGATTTTGAAAAGCCCATTAAATGATTACAAAAATATAGTACCACAATTATTGACTTCAACGCGATTTTGAATGACTTCAAGCAACAACTCTCTTCTAGGATAGAGAAACAGTTTTTCGGGTATGAAGTCATGCAACAACTGAAAGACTTGACTTTTTATAAAAATCAAAAGTTTGAAAAATAATTTTTGAATGTTTATAGTTCAATGAGTCGTGAAGACCCATCGCTCAGCGCGACCCTTGAGTCACGCTCTATTAACATATTTCGAGGCGAAGACCACCGTTGACACAATTCGACACGCGCAGCTGCGTGTGCGCCGCTAACCCAGTATTTCTTTTTCTTTGGTCCCCTCCTCAGTAAGCCTGTGGAGAAGGGGAATTTATTTACTTTAAATTTTTACATTAACCTGCTGCCATGCGGCTTAAGCAGGTAGAGGAGGAGCTTTTTCTTACAGCTAAGTTTTACATACTAGTCCTTAAGTTAACTTACTTGCACTTTGGCATTACTAACTTATACTAAGATCAGTTTTGTCAATACTATAATACTACAGAGCTTGTTATTTTACGGACGAGATATTTTTTCTTCTTTTTCTCTACATTCACACATCATTCATACGTGTTTCATTATATACATAACCATTCATCCTTCCCATTCATTCGCACTTCACTACACTACGCACTTTTCGCCACGGCACTGACTTGGCTCAAAGTGTCCGTGGCGCTGGGGCCCATTGGGAGGCGTGGCAGGTGGGGCGCGGCGTCGCGTTTCCCGCGCGTCCCTCGGCCGATGGCAAGTCTTCCCCCTCACGCTCGGCTGCCTCCACTCGCTCGCACAAGGCAGCAAGCGTGTCGTGAAGCAGCGCGCGGAAGGAGAAGGCGACCAGTATCCCCCAGCAAGCGTCCGCCCCCGAAACGCACCCTTCCATCTTTGTGTGTAGCGGTAGGTGACACAACCGAAACTGTCACATTAAGAGGTGAGAGTAACCCACCAGAAATTCCTACGTATGTGTATGTATGTATGTATGTATGTATGTATGTATGTATGTATGTATGTATATATATATATATATATATATATATATATATATATATATATATATATATATATATATATATTGTGGCGTTACGGGATTGTGCGACCCCATAACACCACCGTTTCGTCTGCATGAACACCCACAGGCAGCGAGGAGAGCAGGCGTAAATCAGAGTACCTAAACGCGCAGCCTGGTATCCGTTTCCTGTAAAAATCAAAGACGAACTAGCAGGCAACGTTTTTCCCTGTGAAGAGTTGAGAGAGGAGAAATACCCCCGCCACGGAGAATTTCCCCAGGCGTCGGACAATAAACTAATAAACAATATATATAAATAAATATAAATAAACAATAGGCTGACCCGCATGCGGAAGCTCTCTTTTCTTGCCACCACGCGTCGAGTAAGCAGCTCTCTTCTGATTGTCGCCGTTCGTCGGGTAAGCAGCATTTCATCACCGTTCGTCAACGCCAGCTGAGATATTGTTTGCCGCCGCAACGACTGCTAGGTAGGAGTTTTCGGCGTCGAACAGACGTGCTAGTTAGTCGTCCGCGAGATTTGAATATTTAGTAAAGTGTTTCCTCAATTAAACATCACGGGAAGTAAAGTTAACCGTTGTGCGAAAAACATTGAAAGTTCTTATTTAACGAAGTAAAAGTAGCAACGAGCGAGGAACTTGCACTAGTATTCACGGAAGTGCAAGGGACATTTTTTCACAACGTGGGCGTAGTCAGAGGCGCCGGTAGCAGCCGAGGGAGAAGAAGAGGCCGATTAGGAAGAACGGAAGACGCAAGAAGCCGAGGGAGAAGAAGAGGCCGACTACGAAAAACGGAAGAGGGCGCAAAAAGGCAGCGTACAGCGCAGAAGCTTAGACCTGAGCGACGTCGATGCAGCAGGCAGCGCGTGACCTTCAAGATTCAAGAAAGCGGGAGTTTTCGAGGTAACACTCAAATCCATCGGAAAGTAGGTCAAGTTCACGTTGGCAGGGAAAAAGAATAGTATAGGAAAGTGCAGGAAATTGAGGACACGGGTGGCAACAAATTGTAGCATTGTAGGAGGAGACTTTTGATGCACTATTGCCTGCCTTAAACATTCTATTTGGAACATTTATTATTCTGCTGTTAGCAGTTACAGTTAAATTCTAAATGAGAGTAGTGCACTTGCCCACATTTTGTTCTTTGCATGTAATATTTTTTTAACGCAAGAGATTGTAAACTGAATTTGGTTTCATGTGCAAATGTAACTAGGATAGCTTAAATTTAGATATAATTAATTTTCCAAGGGAATTCCCAGTGCAGATTAGAGTAATTAGTTCAGAGAACCAGTTTGGAGTAAATTATGTGTTCATTCATTTAATGTGCTGTAAAGGTTTCTATTTGTGTTTTTGATCAGTTTTTTTGTAAAGTGTGATTCTATTCTTGATTTTTTCTCATTAACTTATGCCAGAAAGTTTTTGGGTAAATTATACGCTCGTTTATGTGCATTGTGTGTGATTTTATTGTGTCAAGGGTTCAAACCTTTCTCGTACCCTGAAGATCCTGCTCCCGAGATTTTAAGCTCGCTTCACGAGCATAATATCTTATTAACCCGCTTGCTGTTCATGCGGCTGTTGTGAAGGTACCAGTTGTGTGCAAAGGTGGGTGTGTTAGAATATATATATATATATATATATATATATATATATATATATATATATATATATATATATATATATATTGTGACGTACCTGGTGATGCCGGGTATTTCACTGCAATATAACACTAAAGGAGGGTATCTTTTCCGTGAATGGGTCCCTGGATAAGTTGGTATAACATTGGGAAAGTTAATTAGAAATGGAGATACAATCATGAATAAGATTTATTTGCAAATCAAATTGGTTACTTACATGATCTGACAACATTTATACACTCTGCCTTGGTACCAAGATTAGGTGTAATGTGCATTTATCATACCTTCGGGGCCCCGACCAAATACCTTCGATGATCGTAGAACAGCTCGTATCGACAGGGTTGCCGACCTCTACAGCAGCTGTGGGCTGTCGGCGGCTGATGGCGTGACGGTCGTCCTGGGCTGGTGACCTTGTGACTCCTCCCCGACTCGGGTCTTGATACCACGGCGTTGCACCTCTCTCGAATCACCTTCCGTCGATGGATTCAATTACTCAACCCGCGCCTATCACGCGTGCTGGTCCCAGTTCCGTACCATACAGTTTCGGTAAAGTTTCCACTACACTAATTACTACAAGCGCGATCGATTCCGTCGATGGATTCAATTACTCAACCCGCGCCTATCACGCGTGCTGGTCCCAGTTCCGTACCATACAGTTTCGGTAAAGTTTCCACTACACTAATTACTACAAGCGCGATCGATTGTTCTATCAACACGAATCTTTTATTCTAATGATAATCATTGTCTACTTCACTTATTTACTGCTTCACAATTACTATTGCTTTACGAACACATCGCATGTTCCCTTTTGTCCATGCGCTAACGGCGAGCTTTTCGCCACACGTCCGAACTCTTCGCCGCTCCGCTAACGTCTGTCCTCTTCGCAATTCTCCTAACGACTGCCTGCACGTGCTCGCTGCCCAGTGTGTAACCGACATTCTCACGCTGGCCTCCCGGCGGTGGCACCGGTGGCGGTAGCGACCGTTGCTAGCTCCCGTCGTTGTTCGCAGTGCTTGGCGTACGTACCGCGCAGTCCAAAATATCTATTGATTACTTACACTAATGTTTTAATTAGTGTAAGGGAACACATTCTGTGTTTCAATATATATATATATATATATATATATATATATATATATATATATATTGTGACGTACCTGTTTCTGCCTCAGCTGTGAAGTACTTATCAGTGCATACACTGATCGGACGCCAGCTGCGACGCACCTGTTGGTTGGTACTTTTCACTACAAATTTATAGGTTCTAAAAGTCGGGTATCTTGCTCGCGAATGGGTCATCTGAGGAATTTGGTACTATATTGGTGCGTCAAAATGATAATTTCGTATAAGCAAACAAGTACAATTTATTTATAATGGAATGTTCAATACACTTGATTAATTACAAAAAAAACCTCTTTAACTTGGTACCAAGATTTAGTTAACCGTGTAGTCTGTCATACCTTTGGGGCCCCATTAACAATTCGGTCGCGGTGATTCCTCACCCCGGCAACTGCAACGGTCTGTCTCCGCCGCGGCTCGGCGTCCTTTGGCTGCCGATGACGTGGACACGTGCTGTGCTGGTCTGCAGAAGCGGCGCTAGAAGTCCCTTGGCCGCACCCTCGGATATTTTCGCCTTCGCTCACACACGCGTAATTATCGGGTCTTGAAAATGTCCGTTACGTTCACACCACGCGCGTGAATTGTTATTGCGCCCCTCCTTGGTTTCGTTCTACTTCTCTCTCGCAACTACTACACTATAAATCATCGGCTTCTAATCATTAATGATACACGTAATACTAGTAAATGCTTCTCATCATTAGCAGGGGTTCACTCTGTCTACAACTATTGGTATGTCCTCTGCCACACGCTCTCCGTAATGGCCCAACCTTCGCCACTCGGCGTCTGTTCGCCACCCCGCGTCTCTCGCAACTGATTTTTCAACCGTCACCCGGCGTCCGCCACCGTCGCCACTTGTAACGGCGAGAATCCCCCTCCCTTCACTCGGCGGCGGCGGCAGTCGCGTTCGCAAAACCCCCCACCGCTCGCTCGCACCTGCCGCTGTACTGCGCAGGTCAAATGAGTAGTAATATACTCTTGTATTAATTATCTGTAATTACAGAGGGAAACACTTAGCGTGTTTCAATATATATATATATATATATATATATATATATATATATTTATTATCAATTCCCTTTGGAATATAGACAACAGCATTCTTTCCAATTCAGTTTGTCTTCCCACTGCTCTTTGTGTATATTTCGCGAATGTTTCGGCACGAGATATGACATATTTAAGGGTAATACATTTTTATAGCTCCCAGAATTTTAGTCTACAAAAAAGAATGGTACAAATAATGGTTAAATGTCACTCACGTGATTCTTGTAAGAAGGGTTGCCACCTCTCCGGTTTTAGACCGGAGACTCCGGTTTTTGAGCTTCATCTCCAATCTCCGGTTTTTGAAAAATTATCTCCGTTTTTTTTCAATTTCAATACTTTTTCAAATTTTTTACAAAATAAATACATTTTTCAACTTAGAATTTAAAGCTTTTTCTATTTCATCAGAAATCTGTCCTTTCCTTCTTCATTAGAAAGATAAAGAGCAGAACATGAAAATCGGTCTTGCGATTCTCGTGTTATCGCCATCCGCTGTCTCTTTCTTTCTACGCATATCAGACAGAGACAGCATCTAGCGATTATGCGAGAATCGCATCGCGCAACAGTTTCACGAATAATCCCCCGGGAATGCTATTCGATATCTTCATTTTGAACAAGATCGAATTTTCGTTCGTTTTTTCATAGAAAATTATTTCTTGGAAACATTAAGATAAAGGTACATTTGTGATTCGTGGGAACTGCACGTCATGTTTTACTTGTGCGAAAACTAATGTTTGGACCGATAATCGAAACAAATTAAATCTAAGCGTCGTAAAATCTGAGTTATTTGTAAAATTGAACTATGACTTGACTTGTGATCAATTCATTGATTTTCTTAAAAAACCTGAGCAAATATCTCCTCTAAAAAAAGCTCTGAGCAACGAAAAGTATAGCTGGAAAAAGTAGAATGTTAGCAAAGTGTAACACTATTTTGAATAAATGTTAATTATTTATAGATCACTAGAAACCAAAGATATGTAAATATATTTTAAAGAAATAAATAAAAGTCTGCGTCAATTTCTTTTTAGATTTCAGTAATTATCCCCCCCCGGTCGCAGCGGTCACCGGTTTTCTGGAATTGGCAAGGTGGCAACCCTACTTGTAAGCCTCTTTTTATTAATCTAGGAATTTTCTCTTGATTTACGAATCAGTTGGTTTTGTCAAAAATGACTTGCTCAGGGGTGGCAATATATTTTCAGAAGTCTATAACTATTACGCTCGATGTAGAAATCATATTCATCATGTGACAGAATCAACAGCCCACTACAAAAATCCACACACAATTCATATAAATTATTTTGCAACACTTTCGCAGATAACATTAAACAATTAAAACCTGTATGATGAAAGTTTCATCATATAAGTTTTAATCGTGATTTCATTAATTTTTGAACTGCATTTAATGTAGTTCAAAAACTGTGTATACTATGTAATCTAAATCCCGTGAAAAACGTAACTTCGAGGAACAAGGATAGTAAGATTATAATAATCTGCCAAGAACATTCTATTGACCACTGACTTCCAAATCTCACCACTGTACTGGCTTGCAGAACTGGTGGTGACAGCGAAGTCGGCAATCACTACTAAACATTGTACATATTTACATTTCATTTATCTGAAACAAATACTCACTGAAATTCTCTGGTGAAGCGCTATAACTCGTTGCTTGGTCTGAAAAACTTTTTTTTTCACTTAATTTCAGGTCGTTGCGCACACAAGTGTACTATGCATCAAACTGAGTTCCTCGCCGCACTATATCAACAGCTGAAGATACTATAGCCGCACTATATCTATTTTAACAACAGCTGAAGATAACAGCACTGATAAGATTGATACTGCTTTTCTTCACTTCGATTGCATCCCGTCCTTAAGGAATAAGGAAGTATTGAAGTGTAAAGTATATCAGAATCCCCCTTGTGAAGAATATTTTCAAGCTCTAGACGAAATCTTTTCGCGCACAAATCAACCTACATTTAGTGGTGATAGTAAGATGTTTGAGAGAGGCTTTTTACGCCATTGACAGGTTCATACAAAGTGTTACATTTGGCGGCTCATGTGACTCTCACATTAATAATAGATACTCACATAATCGAATAATTATTTAACTTTATATAATAATTAGGGGTGCATTTTAAAGAAATGTCATTTTTACTTTCCCGTATACGAAGTAATATTCGTAGTAGTAATCGGAGTAATATACGTAGTATAGGGAAAGGTAAGTAATGCTGCGGAAAATTAATTTCAAGATTTCAACGAAAGTACAAATTTTCTGTGAAAAAGAGCTTCAAATTTCGAATTTACAGAAGAACAACTTAAACCCCCTTTTTTTAAAAACGGCTCCAATTGTTTCAAGGAAAATTGCCAATTATGATGCGGTTTTTTCTGTTCTCTAATATTATTAAAATAATAATTCCGTTCTACATTAGGAAATCGAAAAACTAAGAATTTTTTTTAAAAAAAAGTACTTTGGGAGGCGATAGATGACAGCTGACAAGAGTAAGTGGAAAATCTGAATAGCTAGCGCACACTACAGGAAATAGAATACGGAAAATCTGTGCCTTTCTGCAGCACCACTAGTTATTAGATATTTTTGTTTTCTAAGAGAAAATTTGGACACAATTTGCGAAAACAAGAATGCAATATCCATTTGTGTAGATGATTCCAATACTAAAACTAAAGATATAATTTGAAGCGTTAAAAAAGTACAAACATAAAAGAGAAGAGAAAAAAACGTTCAAACAGTACTTTTGTGAAAATGCCCATTTATTAGTTAATAAGGATTTAAGCTTAAAAATAAATTCGTCGACTGTACTTGTGGTTTTATAGTGAAGACAGTTTTGAGACCTTCTGCGGCAATCTGTCGTTCAACAGCTTCATTTTCCTTGGAAAATGAAGGATGTGTTAAATGCTTGTCCTACAGCATTGTAATTTTAATTATAAACTTATAGTAAATTCTTGTCTACGTATAGTACACCTGGGCTTCTTCCGTGTAACTTTCACAGAAATATTTACCTATCAACTTTCAATTTGAAAACAATAGTCGTTTCAGAGATCCGCCAGCATTACAGCTAGGAGAAATAAATTGTTAACATTGTGTGTTGTTATTTGTGTTTATGTACTTGTTTATTACACAAACTGAAATATAACATAACGTACAAACTTCACGCTACTTTCTCACCAACTACATCACTGGTCATCACATACCTCTCACTGAATATCTGGTATCATCGTTAACAGATAATGTTTGACGGAAAAAAAAATTCCAATTTTACCACACTTTCACAATTTCAGAAGCCTGGAACACGTTCGCCCTGCCAAGGGCGTAAATCAACTCGTGGCATAGACTCGCTTTGGCAACCTACTCGTTGATTTCTGAAAATAATAAAGAAACTTTAGAAAGCAAATAAAAAACACTTTTGGAAATACTTCATTATCTATTTAGCGTCGTTAAACTTAGTGTTCAGAACAATTGAGAGACATTTTTCATTAACAATAAAACTTACGCAAATGAAGCTTGGAAGAATGCCAAAGGCTGCATTTGAGCTAGGTCATCTGAATTGTCACACATAATTCGTGCTAAGCTTGCTTTTCGAATACTATTTAATTGTTCTGCAAGAGAGAAAACCTCTGTTAGTAATAACTAAATATAACTGTATATTAGTAATGTAAATGCTATTTTTTGCCAAATAAAGCGGTTGATTCATTTATTATATCAAAGGTTTTACATTTTATTTCCTCTTACGTAAGTATATACGGAGTAATATGTGTAGTTTAGATCCACAATAACTTTTCATCGGAAATACATGTTTTGGTGCCTCCTGATACCGACAAATTGTTTTTATTTTCTTTTTTTTCTTTTCTTTCAAAATATGTGTTCGTTTCTCTCTCCATCAGTTCGCCTCTGTCTGTCCATCCGTCTATGAACACTACTAGCGCCTACACCATACGTACTATTTTTTCCTAAATAGATATTCCCCGGTCAATCTGGTTTCCCTCAAGGCACCGCAATTTTGAAAAGTCTTCTTCAAATTTTGGGGGCACTTTACATGAAGCCTCTCGGACACTTCCAAAATTTTCTAAGAAATGGCTCCCTATTTTTTTAAAATAATTTGTATGAATGGTGTAAAATATTCTTATGAAGGTGGTATAGGGCAGATATATACTGTTGTCTCTGAATTTTCGTTATTTGCAGAAGTTCATTTTTTTTCGTGTCTTCCTACAACAAAAAATTGAAGAGTGAAGTTTTCCTTCATATAAAATTTGTTGTTCATCGCGAGTTCTTTCGTTAAAGTCATGTAATTTGTTTTTACAAATTTTAGTTGTTTTTCCCAATATTGCAAATTTTAAAAAATTAAAAATGTTTTTCTCCAAAAATAGCTCCAAATTTTTTCTTTAAACTTTTGGTAGGGATAATGCTAAATGCACTCTGAAAGATGACATAAACGCCATTTTACTGTTATTTTGTCCTTTTTAAAAATGTATTTTTTTGACTTGTCTCTCACGTCTTTTATATTTATATTAACGGCAATTGTTTACATTATTATATTTTTGTGTACTTGAGCTTTAAATAATATCATAAAAACTTCTTCGAAAACAACCATTATCAGTGAAAACTAGTTCAATATTTCTCATTTTCAGAAACACTCAAACGCCACTTTCTCAAACACGACTCCAATTTTTTTCTTAAAACTTTTCGATCGGACAGTGATGTTTGCACACTTTAATATGACTTACAGTTCAATTTGTTTTTTTGTTGTTTTTTCGGAAATTCTACAAATATAATGCTTTCTGTTCTCTCAAGTCGTTAATATGCACATTTACAGCAATTTATTAACACTTGTATATGTGAGTTATTGTGCTTCAAAGGACTTTAAATGAAGTTTTTCGAAAACTCAAAAAATGTCTGTAAAAAGAGCTTAAATTTCAAATTTACAGAAGAGCTTAAACCCTTTTTTTAAAAAAACGGCTAGAATTTTTTCGAAGAAAATTTCGAAAATATGATGCGTATTTACTGTTCTTTAATAGTTTCAGAATAATACTTCCGTTCTACTATTAGGAAACCGAAAAATTAAGAACATTTAAAAAAATGTATTTTAGAAGGCAATTGATGACAGTTGGAAAAAGTATGTGCAACTTCGTATATCTAGTAGAGACCGAAGGAAATAGAAAATTAATACCGGAACGTCAGTGCCATTCTGTGGAAACAATAGTTTAATATAAAATATGTTACAACAAATAGCAGGTAGGTAAATATCTGTACAAGTTAATGGTCAGATACCTAGATTAATAAAGAGAGGTTTACAAGCATCACGTGATTGGGGTTTTCTTATTATTCGTATTATTCTTTTTTGTAATCTAAAAGTCTGGGAGATATAAGATGCATTTTCCCACAATATTATGCCATATCTGAGGCGGGAATGAACTTTCGAAAAATATACATAATGAGCAGTATGGAGGCGGACTGAATTTGGAAAAATTCTGTAAGCGCAGCATAAAGAACTTAATTTAGTGTTCAATTCATTTACATGGACGTTTCATTTAAGGTTTGATTGAATTGAAAGACCTAAACATTTTGTTACCTTGACATCAGTTAATGGCACACTGTTCATTTTCAATGGAGTACAAATCTGTTTTTTGAAATGGAAACAGTTTTATTTTCATTTACTATTAATTTGTTAGTATGGAACCAATTTGAAATATCTGGTATTGTACTATTTACGGATTCTTTATTGCAAAGAATATTCGTGTCATCCGCAAAGAACTGTTCTTCCGGTTCTAATCTACGAGAGCATATTGATTACGTATTGTAGGAAGAGAATAAGGACTTAAATCGATCCCTGCGGGACTCCACATGCCATTGGCAAAGGATCAGAAAGGTGTGTACATATAATGTTCCATTATTCCAGTAAGAACGAACATAACCAATCTAGAGCAATGCCACGAATTCCATACAAAGGTAATTTTGAAATAAAATGTTATGTTCGATGACGTCAAAAGCTTTTGAAAGATCTAAAAATATTTCAATAGGTGCTTCGTTTTGATCCATGGATGAGGCGAAATCTTTAAGAAAAGAAAATATAACTGTTTCGTAGATTTTGATTTTCGAAAGCCATGTGGGCAACCTGAAAACGCGTGTTGTTTACTAAGAAAGGTTTCCATTCGTACGTAAAAAAGTCTTTCTAATATTTTTGAAACAACCGACAAAAGAGAAATAGCCGATTTTGATGTTTGTTGCCTTTTTTGAGAAGAGACTTAATCCTAGCTATGTTAAAAATATCTGGAAAAATTCCTGTGCATAAGAATATATATGTGAGTTAACGTGTGTATAATGGCGGGCACACAAGTATTCAACAAACAATTTGGAAATTTATCTAAACCGGCCGAATATTTATTTTGAGAATATCATTGAAACACGTTTCAGAAACGAACATCGTGTCTAAAATGTTTGGGAAACGTCTGATGTTGAATGTTGTGTTTGAAAACCCTTAGTGAGATCGGCAGCAATTCTCGAAAAATATTAGTTAAAGGGATTAGGCACTATTGCCGGATCGTTCACATTTCTATCGATATCTTTTAAAACAACATTCTCTACAAGGTTTCCATTTGATATGGTCAACTATTTTTACTAATTCCACATTGCTTGTGTTTTATTATTCTAGTTCCAAATATCCTAATCGTGGTTCATGATTCTTTCAAATAAATCAAGTTTTCTTTAGATTCCAATATCATCCAGCTCTAACCTTTTCTTTTAAGCTAGATAGTTACGGAAAAACATACTAAACTAGTGACGCTACAACCGCATAAACCTTCTCGCTTTATTTATAAGTTTAAAAAAAACGTAGACACATTTTTGATAAAGCAATTGTGTAAAACATGCTTACATTTCACCCTAACTTTCAGGAAAACCAATCGACTACGGCTATAGTGAGTATATAAAGAACTCTCGGATATAGTGTACTTAAATCACTTATTCCGTTTCACTTACATTACAAATAAGCGCAAGAAGATTTAGATGTGGTAATCTCTGAACTTCAGCAATATTGAACGTAGGAAATGCAACGTCCTAAAAATTAATGTGTTGCCTAAGTGCCACAAATTCCAACACTGGACTCTAGGAAAGAATGTCGACTAAAGGTCATCATCGAAGAAGTCTCTCCCGAGGAGGAGGTATCGGAGACGGAATAAAGACGTTACAGATGACTAGCGGTGGATTTTAATTGCAAGAGTTGACCAAGAAAGTGGTCTTAAAAGCTCCTAAAGGCAAAGAAAAAAGATATAAAAAAATTGACCCAAACTAGTTCAGATGAAAAACTCAAGGTTTTGAGCATATCACTTTTAAAATCGACGTGCTTCCTTTCGTTGAAGTAAACTCAGTTTGCAAACCTTTGATTTGGTCTGCTCTTTATCTCGAAATAATGTCTTTAGTAATCACGAAATCGGCTCAACCGACATTAGCGCTGATAGACTTCACAGAACCTTATATTACATACGACGGCTGACGTTACAATTTATGAGCGGAGAATCAAATAGCCTACCCAGGAATTCTGTGAAGAATGGTGACATGAAATCCGTGACTGCCACCGCCTGGCGACACCCACCGCGCCGCGCGGAAAAGCGATCTTTTTCACTAGCCATCTGCGCCATTGCTCTAACGAAAGGATCTCGTACTATGTACTATACTCGTACTATGGTGAGTAAAAGAGCCTGGTCAGTACACATACGAGAGACGATCTTTAGATAGTGGTAGATGCGAGATATAGTGGACAATGCTCAATCATGTTTGCGTTAGCAGGAACTCTGGAGCAGAATTTAGAGAAATTAGTAATGAAAGAAATACGCAAGAAACAATTGAATATAATTGATTACTTGAGGTCAAATTAAGATATTGACGCTTTTAGTTCGTGCTATTAATACATTTTACTTTATCTCCATATTAATAAAATCAATAATTGTGAAGAAAATGTAATTTTGACACCGGATATAGTAAACTAAAAACATTAGTCCCCAGAACAGAGCACGGTAATAAACGTTTTGTGTCGAAAAATCGCCGGAATCCGGCGCACGATTACAAGGTACTTTCTTTTGTTTTGAAGTACGATTACAATGTAGTTTTTATGAAGTAAGACGAGAACGTAAAATGGCGTTATTCAATCTAGGTCTTGCACCATGAGTATGTGTATTTGCAAATGTATTGCCTTGGGGTCATGTTTATTTGCAGCAAATGAAATGTCAATTTCTTTTCCTTCGCAATGACACTCGAGTTAATTATTGTTCTTGTTTTCTTCAAGTTGTCTATTCAACCACGAGGTGGAACCACGGGGTATCACTGCGGACGAGAGAGAATAAAAATTGTGTGAAAGTATGGATATTGATATACGTTGAATTTTCTTGAAGATATTTTGAAATTCAAATTACATATTATATTTAGACAAGCCATTCATATTCTAAAAATAAAGCAATGCACAACTTCAGAATGTTTATATCAATTTTAAATATCTCTTGAATTCAATAAATAATCAGCCTGTTTCAACAAATAACTAGTTGGTGTTGTGTGAAATATAAAAAAGTAATAACTTTACACAATAATGTGGATCGTCTTTTTGCTATTACAGAAAAGCTAGAGTAGTTTGTTTCTATGTGTCACCAAAGCTTTAGAACCACTGCAGTGATTGCCCTCACGTTATTCAGGAATACTTTTTTGTTTGTTTGGAATTAAAATTTTTATTCTTACATGTTTTTTTACTTTTATTTGAATGAACTCCTCAATGTATCTGGACGTTACTGTTGCGAGGGGGGCCAAGGGGGACCTGACAGAGATGGAAAAAGCGGAGAGACGAGCGAAAACGAGAATGGCGGAAGAAACGGAAAAAGAGAGAGACGCGAGCGGAGCAGAATGGAAGGAGGGAGAAGGGTGGAAGGAGCGAAAGGAGAGGAAGGTGGAAACGAGCGAAAGGAATGGGTCCAGGGATAAGTGCGAAAAAAGCGCTCGGAGAGTGATGCGTGGTGGCAACAGAAAGACCGGCAGGGGCAGGTAGAACAGGGTAGAGGTCGTCACGTCACATCGGCGATGCCAGACAGGACAGGGCGTGCGAAGGACATGGACGAAGCGAGCGGTTCTTGTGTGGTTATTTAATAAATGTATTAAAAATTATTGCCACATGGCGTAAGCAGCTAGAAATTCAATAATACGTGTATTTGTAATTTTGGGACTAAAACCAGAGATTTGGGACATTGCCGGCTAGCTAACGGTGTCCCTCATGACTGGACTTCGTTTAATCCCTCCCACTTGGGGGTCAGAGAGACATGTGGCGAACATTACGTATCCCTTTCACCATAACTAGCAAAGTCCGCTTGCCTGGGCTTTTTTTCGTCACACAGCTACAGAAACAGACAATTTTAAGGAAAGCTAGAACTCCACTTTTCCCCCATCGGGTATTGAACACAGGATCACACAACAGAAAGTTAGCATGCTGTCCTTGAGACATCCTAGAGGCAAACTCAACAACAACAACAACAACAACAACAACAATAATAATAATAATAATAATAATAATAATAATAATAATAATAATAATAATATAGTGTTTATACCTTCAGTAAAAGAAGATGCTTGGTTGCCTTCTTCATAATAATAACGATCTCCTCTTCTTAGTCGAGCAAACTGATCACCAACAAGGCAAACAAAAGTTTGACCCATAATGGCACCTTTCAGAGGTTTTTCGGCTACTGCAGCAACGAAAAGATCCACGTCATCTACACTACGATACAATCTCTGGAGCACGGCAACACTCTGCAATATCATATTTAACATAAAAATAACAGTATGTAAATATAAAACAAATTACGATATTAATAACATTAACAAATACGAAATACTACTATTACTTAAAAATAGCAATATTTTCGCAATAAATGTTATTAGGTTTATACCCACTCTTATTAAAAACAATGTAATCAATGTAACATAAGTGAAATAAAGCTAAACTTCGATTTTTTTAGTGACCGATGACTTTAGGAACATTATTGACACACCTCCTGCCTTTTAAAATGAATCTTTTTAATTGATTCGCGAACGTCCTTCTCAACGGTGTCCGCTCGTGTCCTTTGAAATGTGCCTGGCAGAAGTGTGACAATGACCTAATGGGTTCCCCCATTGTAGAAAAATGTACGTATAGTGGGAATGCGCAGCACACACACGTTTTTCCTCTCACACCCGCGCAAATGGCTCCGCCGTCCCAGCACCCGTCTGCGCATGCGCGCAGTCGCCGTAACTCCTGAAAAGGTTCTTGAAAAGGGAGGGTGTAACTAGGGTCCTAGAGCCATCGAATGCATAATTTGAAGAGTTGAACTGATAGTATTTAATGGAATGATATCTTTTCTTTTTTTTTGAAAAAAAAGCCAGTTTTTGAAAATGCACAGGTTTGATTTTGATTGCATTCGAACATTTTGAAATTTCAAAAAAATTGCAACGTATTTTTGTAGTTTTCTGCTCACAAATTCGTTACATACAGAAATACATTTGAAATGTAGTAAATAGGTGTTAGTGCTGAGGTATACGAAAAAAATACTCGTAGAAATTTTTACATTTTCGAAATTCACTTTTTTATGAAAAGAGCACTGTGTCATATAATTCAGTATATTATCTTCTATTATTACATGTAAAAGAAAAATGTATTATTTAAGTAAAAAATAGAAGCCGTTTCTGTGAAATTCGGGTTCATATATTTTTGGAAGATGCCATATTAGCCGTTGAAATTAGTCAACATCCACCGATTTTTACTTTCTCGCATACTACAAATGCAATTTAGAGACAATTATGTAACGCTGCCACGATATACGCCGATGTTTCGGCAGAAAATGCGTATTGTAGGTCTCTGATAATGACTCCATGTTTCGTGGATCCTTGATACCAAAAAATTGGTTAATGGCGAAAAGACAGTCCGTTTGTCTCTGAACAACTTATTATAAAGAAATGAAAAAAAAATATGTGAATCATCAAAAATGGAAAAATAGACAAAAAATAGAAAAACTGATATGAAAAGTATACCTGTTGATCCATCACATCAAGGAGTCCTTCCCATGATCTTGCACGAGGAAGTCCACATACTTCTCGCCAATCATTATATGGAGGAAGTCCATGATCTCTACCACGCTGAATATTCAAAGCCACCAGATCCAATCCAAAATCCAGATCTCCTTGAAATAAGCGGTCTGTCAGCTGAAAATGTAATCATATATGAAGAAAAGGCATTGAATTAAGTTAATAGTTATTGTACTGCAGACTGATATAAGAAAACCAAAAAATATTACCTCCTTTGAAAAAAAGCGATCAAATTTCTGGCATGTCTGAGTTGATAGTCCTCGCAAAAAATTATCAAATGATCCTTCGTTATACAGGACAAAGGGTTCAAATTGATGCTTATGCAACTGAAGATTTTCTCGCAAAGTACCAAACTGACTAAATCCTCTGAAAAGGGATATTTATTTATAATACAGATACAGAGAGAATAAAATAAATGTATTCGTTTATTATGAAACAACTTTTGTTTATTATTTTATTAAGGATAAAATTAATTTTATTTATTTTGTTAAATGAATGAATTTGAGAAATTTTTTACAAGGTTGTTTAGTTTCAAAACACTTACTGCAAAGAACTCTGGATGAGTGTATGTCCAAATCGAAAAGCTGCAGTCGCAAAAACATTTGTAATTCCTGCATTGAGGTCTGGGTCATATAGAGAAGTATGACCTTTCTCTTTAGGAACCAGCTCGAATTTCTCCATGTAATCACGACCTAGGGTGAAATAAAATTCGGAAACTGAAAACATTTTTAACTACACATGATTTAAAGAATTATTAAATGCGAAGAAAAAAATTCAGATAATACTCTGTTAGTTGCCTACTTAGAGACTATAAAATCTCAAGCTACTTGTATTGTTTGCTAATGTGAAGAAACTAAGAAGATTTAATTTTTATCACCAAACTGTAAAAGCTTCATTAATATTTCGAAATTTAGCTTTTTTATGTTAGCTCTTTTACGTTAAATATTAATCAATTGCATAAATGTGTGAGACAATCACAATTTGACTATTAGTTTCAAATATTATTTGAATTTGATTGATTGATTTATTAGTGATTCAGCTCGCGTCAATGGTTGAGGTCATTCGTTCCGTAAGTGTAGAGTATGTGTGGAAGTGTGAGTAAAGGGTGAGGATAGGACAAGGAAGAGAAAGGAACGATTGCGCCTGGTCCGTGTCCCGTTGGTTAGGGTACTGCTCTGGCATTTTCCTGGTGTTGATAGGAGAATCCTCGAAAAACTACCGATCAGAGCAGCCGGCCGCTACAATTCTTATTCAGACAGCGACCGAATTCGACTTAACTCTCTAGCTAGGGTCGAAAATCCTGCCATAGGTGTGAAAATCGTAGAGACAAATGGGCTTTGAACAATTAGATGCATTTATGGAATGCATTTATGCGTACCTAATATTAAAGGAAGAAATTCATTGTATGTAATATGTTGCATCTCTGCTATTACTATTCTCCTTGCTTCTTGGAAAAGAATCTCATCATTCCAGTTTGGATTCAACCTAGCCAATTCAGCTGCCACTCTATTATGCTCTCGCATCCAGATAGTGTGCATAACTGCCAATTCAACTTGTTCATTAACCCGTGAATCACCTGTCACAAAGAAATATTTTCAAATTAGTATTTTTGGACACAATAATATAAACTCCTTTCCAGACCATACAAAAGTTATTCATATGAAAGTATTTAATTTATTTTCATGTATACTTTAGAGCACTGATAAATGTAGTAAATGTCTGAAATATATCAGTCACACATTTAATTTTATTGTTAACATCATTTCAAGCAAAAGTAAAAACTGTACACAATATATTTGGATATCTATATGGATTTCTATAAATCCATTTATTTACATTATGTCAGTCATACCTGCTTTGAAACAAGCCAGACGTTCTGATGCATCGGTGCATTCACCTCGATTCTCTGGAAGCATTTGTCTACCACGGACATTCTGAGCACGCAAGAAACCACCACGTCCAAGTCTCAATTCTCTCTGTGCTCTATCATTAGAACCATAAATATTGGAGCCATCTAAATAGCCAGTAATTTGATTCATCTAAGGAACAGTATATATATTAATGTTTTCAATTTGTGTTAATATATGAAAAATGAAAATCATATCTAGTCAATATTATTAATATCAAATAAAATAATAAATCAAATTATTCAATTCAAATCATAAAATTTATCTAGATAATTGTATCTTCAATTAAAATAATAAAATCATTCCTAGTTTGAAGTAAATTACGAGTATATACTAATGGAAATGTTTATTTCTAATTGTTTCGTTTCCCCTTACCTGTATCTTCTCGTCACAGTTGTCAGAACCCTCATCCCACTCGTACCAACCATTCTGCACCGAACGTTACTTTGGCGTGATTTTTACCCAGTTTTACCCATAGTGAACCAGAACGTATCTTTCATTTAAGAGGGACACGCATTCCAACGTAAAATGCCGTAGAATTCTTTTGTTTAGAACGGGTTTTAAAATCAAAAATCAAGAAGAAAGATCAAAACAGACGTAAGTATTAAAAGAAAATACCTGTTCTCGTGGACCAAAATTGCATTCTGGTCGTGGTGCCGGCAGGGAACGAACGAATTCCATACATTGCTCTCTAAATCGAGCAAAAACGTGATCATTTTGAGGTAAAGAAATTGGAAAACAGTCAGGATGACGATTTGCTTCTGCTATAATCTCACCATTGTCACAACAAGTAAGACCAAAACCATCCTTCCCTGAAAATACAATGAATTGCATTTACGTTTTTGCAAATAAATTGATTAAATGAAAATAGTGTAATTAATAGACAGACTTACCTCTTGTTACAGGTGTGTGTGTAAGGTCATGATCCAAAAACTGTCCCCATTGCATAATTAAGAGAGTGTAATTGTCATAGGGCTGGTCAACATCAGTAGCAAATGAGATACTGACAACTCGAGCACTTGGTAACCCTTCAGATCGTGGTGAATTGACTCCTGCAAAATCGATGAACAATGCTGGTTTGTCAAAGCCCTGTTCAAAAATGTGTAGATAGAAAATTAACAAAATAATGTTCTTTAAAGAATGTGGGAGCATAATTTTTCCACATTTCCCTTTATACCCAGTCAAGCAACCAGCATAGTTATTAAAAAAAATTCAGTTAAATTCTCACATTTTCCATCGTTGAATCGAGAGCTAAAGATTAATCTAAACAAGAAAGAATGAAACCACGCCAAGGCGGAACAAGATATCATTAGTAAGATTTAAATGCGATGAATCAACACAGGTATTTTTAATTTGAAATGTCTCTTTTGTAGAAACATATTTACGAGCTTCCAATATTACAATGATATCGATTTGCTTAGCAGATTAATTGTATTGCGACTGGTTATTCCCTGAAATGTTCAGATTTGTGCCTGAAATTTATCTATACGATATCACACAGAAATTGTAATTTTATAATGTATTATTCTCATTCTGCAGGTATTGGACTGATATGATCAATTCCACTGACATCTTCACGATCAAATTTGTGATGTAGAGAACAACAGAAAGAGAACTGAGTGGGAGAGAAACATGAAGAAAGAACAAAAGGGGGGGGCAGAGACATAGAGAGATTCAAGAGCAGCCAGAGGCTCACAGGAGTTAAAGAGGAGAAGCTGCGAAGGTCGTCGGGTCTGAGGGCACTCACCGTCGCCGTACTTGGGCGGCAGGACTCGCTGCAGGGCGGTGCCCGCGCGCCCCCAGCGATCGTGCTGCAGGTTGTTGCAACTGCCGTCGGCGGAGCGGTACTTGGTGGCCTGGCAGGAGGCCGTGCGCGGGCACGAGTCGGCGATCACCGTGTTCAGTATGCTGAAGGTGGGCAGCGCGAACGCGCCCTGGTCCGGCGTCAGTTGGAACCTGCGTCACATATCCCGTTCATTGGCCCAGAAAAATTCTTAATCCCTCGGAATTCAAATTATTGTTATTCAAATTGTTGTTATTGTCGTTATAGTTATTATTGCTATTGATATTATTGCTATTGTTATTATTGCTATTGTTATTATTGCTATTGTTATTATTGTTATTGTTATTATTGTTATTGTTATTATTGTTATTGTTATTATTGCGATTATTGTTATTATTGCGATTATTATTGTTATTATTATGCCTCTAACGGACAACGAAAGATGTTTTGAGTCGGTTGAATATGATGTGGCGTCGTTAACACGAGGGCCAGAACAGTTAGGTCGGTGAAAGTGCGCTGCGGGGGAGGAAGGGGTTGAGCCTGAATTCCGGGATTTTGCGCTCTGGCAGTTGACGCAGACAGCGTGGCAGAGCCAAAAATAACCTTAGGCTGTAAACTCCTAGGAAGCTGGCTAGCGAGCCTCGCTGTCGACGGCGGGCGAGCCTACCTGGGAATCTTGTGTGGTGGGGGGTGTATCCCCCCTCCTAAGATGCTGGCAGGCGAGCCTCGCTTGCCGACAGCGGGCGAGCCTATCTAGGGAACTTGTGAGGTGGGGGAGTAGCCATCAACTATTTAACGCGGCGCCATTTGCGCCCGCGTTCTCATTCAGTTTACATCAGAGGGCCTAGTACGTGTAGGTACAGGGAGCGTAAGAGTGGGGGCGAGATGTCCGGAGTGTAAGGGCCAGACGATCTCGGGTGCTTCGTGCACGCGGTCCGCCAGACGGCGACCGGTTTAAATTTTGGCATCAGGCCATGTGACGGTAATTGTCACGGGACGGAAGTCCGACAGCTCGCATCACGCGTGGCTTTTTTTCTGCGGTAAAGCAGGGTACTGGAAGGAAAAGGTTGCCGGAGTGTTTAAATTTAGCAATTTATTGTAACTAGTCTGTAACTTTTCAATATACTATTTTTATTTTTGTTATTTGAATTTATTCTCATTTCACTACGTCACAATAAAATCTATTGCAGGTTGCAACCGGCTTCCCGAGGAGAAGATCTAAGGACTGTGTGTGCCTCTACAGTACTTAGCGCAAAATAAGGGCTTTTCCAAATGAAGTAATTTTTTTACCTCCCAGTCTTTTGAATGAACTGGGAGTTTAGCAAAGTTATGACACACATTTTGCGGATTAAATCCCTGAGCTCTAGTCCTGTGGTTTGGTTTTACGCCCTAATTAAGAAATGTGAACGAATATACTAAAAGTACTCCTCCCGATGCTGTCTTTGAGTTCAGAGGCAAGTCTTATTGAAACTAGTCAGTCGTCAGCAACTTAGTGGAACTCTTCGAAATTTAGCACCGTTCAATGACTCCTCGTCCAAGGTTTTTGACTCTGGCCTACATCACTCGTCGTTGCTTCCGAAATGACCTAAAGAGTTAATTCTGTTTTGCCTGGTGACTGGGTACATCCTCAAAATCAACGAAATATAGTAGTGTGCTCGAAACCACGATTCTTAAATGTTTCAGGCAGGGCTAGGGTAAACTAAGCTAGGCTAGACACTGGGTCACCACAGTTCAAGCAGAGCAAAGACAAGTAAAGGCTAGGCTAAGCTTGGCCAGTCTAAGCTACATCAGTGTACTACGTCAGTTGGGCGAAAGAATGCGAGGGTAGGTAAGGAAGGTAGGGCAGGGTAGAACAGAGCAGAACAGAGCGGGGCAAGCAAGATGTGGCGAGGTAAGGAGTAAAGTTGAAGTGAGGTGAAACGAATTCAGAGTGGATTTAGGAGGATGGGATGGAGCACGGTATCAGGCAGAACGAAACAGGATGAAATAGGGCAAGGCAGGGGGAAGAAAGGCAGAGCAGGGTAGGGTTGGGTAGGGTTGGGTAGAGTTGGGTAGAGTTGGGTAGAGTTGGGTAGGGTACGGTTGGGTTGGTTTGGGTTGGTTTGGGTTGGTTTGGGTTGGTTTGGGTTGGTTTGGGTTGGGTTGGGTTGGGTTGGGTTGGGTTGGGTTGGGTTGGGTTGGGTTGGGTTGGGTTGGGTTGGGTTGGGTTCTGTTGGGAGAGAAACAGACAGAATTAATTCCTTTTTACTGTTCAGTAGATGTTTCTGATCTGGGCGACGTGGAGTACTTCCGCTAGTTAAAATTAAACAGAAAATAACTTTCGCAATTTGTGTGTGTTTAATGTTGATCCTCCTACAGATGAGTAAATCAAATCCGTTAAGGATGCCTATGATCGATCAATAAAGCTACAGTTACTCTACCGCAAGCTGTTTGCGCTTTATGCCTGAATGCCTCTTTTCGAGAGCTTCTGAATCCAAACTGTTCCTTCTTGTGACAACCTAACTTAAGCATTGTCTTGACATGAATTATTACAATTTTACCCGCCAGAAAATTAACACATATACATTTTCTGATACGAACTTCCACGCAAAGCCCCGAACAATCGAACTCACTCGTTGACGAGGCTGACGCTGGCTTCCACGTTCTTCTGCGCCTCCTCGCCCTGCTCCAGGGTGGCGTTGCTGGTCTGGAAGAACTCCAGGTGCCAGGCGGCGGGCGTGCCCAGCTGGATGACGAAGCCGTTCTGGAAGAGGCGCGTCACCAGCTCCAGGCGCTTCTGGATGCGCTCCAGCGCCACGGCAGCCGCCTGGTTCAGCTGCTGCGGCGTCAGCGGCGGCACCTCCACAGCCGGCGGCGGCGGCGGCCGGAGCACTCCGTTGTTGGGCCGGTCCAGCCCCACGGGCACATCTGCGCCAACGGACACACTCTCAGTGCAGGGACGTGATTGATTGATTGATTGGCTTGTATCCGGGCGTGTCAACCGCTAAGGACATAAGTCTCGAAGTGTGGTGCATGTCTTTATATCGGGAGGTAGCGGTGATATTCCCCTAAGGGATGTCAAGGTCCAGCGCCCACCTACACACAGGGGTTTTTCCTAACCAGATATCTCTACCAGTGGGGTACCGCCACGGCCGGAATGAGTTGTAACTTCCCGACAAGTCTGGTGTGTGCAAGGGTAGAGGATAGGAGAAGGAAGAGGAAGGAAAGATGGGTCGCATAAAAAATAAGAGCGCAGCCATAAGTGCTAGCAATATGAGATCTCTGTGCCCGAGCAGCATAGTAGTAATTAGGGTAAGTTTCACCGTCGAATACAATGATTCTTATTTGCGCCCGAACATTGTTTTGTACTGAGTAAAGAATGTGTACACCATTTCTTGGAAGAAAATAGTGATTTTTTGCGTTTTGACCACCCTATCCACAAACATTTTATGTGTTATTATTCGTCATTAGATACGAAGTGCATCTAATGCTATCGTTTTGTGTAAGTCTGGACAGCATGTTTAAAAGGGGGCGGAAACACCTTGTAAACTTTGTGTGGAATATTTCTGTAAGCTAAATATTTTCGCTGGTTTACTCCTTTAGCTGTAGAGACCCTTAAAATATACTTTTTAAGACTTTCAGTAGCACTGGAAGAAGACATGTTGATCTCTGATGTCTGTGACTTCACAACATAACTATGACTTGGACTATTTTCTAACTAAGAGATTATCCAGAGAGCATTGAATAAGGATGTAAGAAATACTACTGCTATTCTTGGAAAATTTAGAAATATGTTTTCTGTTATTAGATCACAGCCTTTCAAAACTTTCTTTTTTAACCTTTTTACTTTCTTATCTTTCAAAACTTTGTTTTTTAACTTCAGATATTTTGTGACATTATTTACATGTCATGGGGTGAAGAGGTTTCTATCAATCAAAATTGCCTTTTTGGAGTTTTTCATAAAAACGATAGTGTAGAACATCCTTTACGTAAACCAAGAATGCGGTGCACTGTGAAACATTTGATAACCGAGTAAAGGGTGGAGCAATTTAGTTCTCTGCAGAATTTGGCAAACATGAAAACCGTAAGGTTCTATTCATGGTTATTTGCGTCTGTGTGTCGACAAAGGTGTTGGCTAGCTGTTTTACGTGGGAGGTGGTCGTGGTGTAACGACGAGGAAAGTTGAAAGTGGCGTGTGAAGTGTTTCTGATTACGATACACTGATTCAGAATACATTCCACCGATAAAAGCGAGAATGGATGACCGCAACGGAGAGCAGAAAACCAAGTGCTCCTGGCCATTTCTGTATTCAGGAAGAGAGCACTATATACATTACCGTTATTGCACACCTATATACATTACCTATATACACACCGTTATTGCTGTTGAGAATTATATTTATATGTAATTGAAGATCACCGTACAATGTAATTCAGATATGTACATTGGAATCCTCTGGTTATCATCTGGTCATAAATCAAACAACTATGCATATTTTAAAATTCTCTACACCCAGATTGCACAATTAAGATTTGAACAAACTAACCTCTTCATAACCTTTTATAAAATCAGTAATTCTGATAGTACGTGGTAGGAAGTTATTCTGTTAGAAAAGAGGTCTGGCTACAAAGGCACTTGTGTACTGAATATAAGAAGTCAATCACTCCAGGCTGAATCGAGAAATCGAGAATATGAAAGCCATTGTCCAGAGAAAAGGTAAAAGAGATCAAATCTATGATGAAGTGGTGTAGCATATGATTCATCAATTCCGAAGCAAAGAATCATCTGGATCTTCAATTTTGAAAAACCTTTGGTGATAGAAGGTTCTACGTTCTTGCAGTATTTTAACAAACTTTAGATCAATGTATCTTTCAAATGTTTTCCATTTATAACATCATGTAACATTTTATACTACGTTAAGTGTTCATTATTTAAAAATTACAAGCGATTACGTAATATTAGTACTTCTCGCTGTAGAGAACACCAAATTTGGAGCGTTTTCCTGCAAAATGGCGAGTATTTTGTCTGATAGAACCCTCTGGTTCTCATCCCTTGATTTGATCCCTTTAAATGTGTGTATTGTGACAGATATCTGTGAGCGGCATTGGGATAAAGTCAACATTCTGTTCATCTTTAAAGAAATTTGAAACAATTGGTGCTACAACAGCACAGCCGTTCTGCATTATCTCTAACTTTTACAAATTTCGATAATTCCGATTGTTCAACGAAAATGAGATCTGTGCCATTTTACAGCGTGCTTAACTCTGTATATATGTATATGTATATATATAAAATCCGGAGCCGTTTTTTACGATCTTTTAAATAAATTATATTAAATTCAAGCAGAACTTACGTGAAAACTACTACTTTTTAAGAAATTTATATTTTAGAACTGATTTTCTTGAAGAAAAAACTATTATCAATACGTTTTTTTGCAAAGTTAATTTTTTGCAAGTTTCAAAAATACAGAGTTCTCCGAATATGGAACCAGCACTAATTCTTCATTCTATACATACGCCGGAAAAAATGTAGAGAAAAAAGTTGGAGCGCTTTTTGCGAAAATAATTGTTTCAAAATTACCTATATTTCACTACTCATATTTTCGAAAAATTGCTCGTAATCCTATTCCAAGATGTCTCTGAACAACACATTTTGTTCATGTAAAAATACCTTTCTTCAATATTGCAATTTCGAGCGATCTATACGCTAGTCCAGTACAATGTGTAATAAAAAACTTTGGATCCATTTTTTAAAAAGTTGTAAAATGCCAAGCTTTTACATAAATTACCTCCAAAAATCAAAATGTACGTTTTAAACTCGCAGGGCCTGGAGTTCGTTCAGATCGATCGAGGAATACGAGATTTACGGGTATTGAAGGAAATTGTCTCAACGGTTTGGGCGCTAGCGTTGATCAGATACACGGACAGTCAATCAAGACAGGCAACTAGACAAGCAGGCAGACACGCAAGCTGGCAGACAAACAGACGGACGGAAAGACAAACGAGACGTTTTGCAGACAATCGCTTTTTCGTAATCAAGAATCCACCGAAGATGTATATTGACAACACATCGTGTTAGAGGAAGTCATTTATTACATAAAGAATCAAAAATGTTTCTACTTTTTTAGATACATGACACAACAATATGATATTTTCTGTCGTAACCACAAAGTAAGAAGGGATTGAAAGCACGATGATATATCGATGAAAAATCTACAAGACGAAATCGGCTCGTCGTATCAGTCGATTCTGTTGTTTTGGCCAATAAATTCCAGACGGATCCTGAAACAATATCTAAATCACTTAGCCACAAACTGCGCGGGGTCCGTCATTAATACTTCCCCACTCTCATCTTTGGGAACAACAATGAGCGTACGGCAATGATGCATCCCTCATGATCTACAAAATAATTCCAGAAGTACTGCGCAACGATTACGTGGATGTCAGAAACAAAGCTTGAATTGGCCTGTAGCGAAGAAGAATACTGATTGAGTATGAGATATTGATATCAACTTGTAACATTTTCCAGTTACTTTAACCTTTACTGGCAACCTGAGCCACTGGCGGCGACTACCAGCGTGCACCCGCACATGACCTCGGCGCCGTCAGCCGTCCTCAAAATCTGCGTGACCTTGCCGTGATTCGCTCGTCACGACGGTAGTACACAGTGGAAATGTGAATCACGAAATCAAAACTACTTACCATGCAGTCTGAAACCCAACTCATAAATCTGTCTACAGAATGTTTTCAGCCTTACGAAACCCTACAGCTCCAATTTTTTGGAAATTTCCGAAGATCGTTTCTGAATGTAATTATGTCGGTTACGATTTAATTCTAACGTCTTTAAAGTTGAAAAAATGTTGAAACGGAAATGAGAATTGGTTTTTGAAGTATTTAATATTCATTGAATTAGCTGACAGTTAAGCTAATAATAATCAAATTTCTGGTCTTCAATAACAACTAATCAACTGAAAAAGAAATTCATTTAGTTCATACAGTTCATTTGGAAATGAAACTGTAATAACATGAAGTAACAGATTATTTTGAACAACACAAAATTTCCATTTTTAAATTATCAAGTATATTAATGAAATGAATATTTTTTTAAATTTTTGTAAGAACCACATATCCACAAATTCACAGAATTATCGACTCTCTGGTCTGAACTGGTCTTTCCTTTTTAATCTGAGAGATTCAACATATCATTATTTAGTGAAGTGGGTTTTTTTAATCTTCTTCTGTCATACATTATAATCTAGTGCACTTCAACAGCACATACTTTCTCACATTATTTGTAACGTTTGCAATTTTTGAAAATTCAGAGAATTGCTTCAATAAATTAGACATGCTCCATTTTTTAAGAGTTATTTGCGCTATCCCAGGAAAAAGATTAATGAGAAAGGCAATTTTTGAAGTTTTGAAAATATTGAGACTGTAAGAAATTTGTTTCAAAAAATCAAAATATAGTTTCAAACAAGCAAGACCACGAGATCGGTCAGATCGTTCGTGTAATATAAATTTGAGAGAATATCGAATAACGATTTTGATGCTAGATTTGACCACAGACGGGTAGAAAAGTTTTTCCGTCAACCAAATTTTCATTGACCCTACGTCAAAACGTGTATTCTTACAACACAACTTTCTTTGTGCTACATTAAATAGCATACACTTCCCACTTAAAGTCGTGGTAACTGAGTCATTCATAGGCATTTTAGGATCCAATGGATTCCCTAGACCTCCCCACAGGACTTTGAAGTTTCTTTTCTGCATCTACTGCCAGCAATGCTGAATTGCTCCACCTTAATTTACAAATTGCGTGTAAAGTTTAATATAGCTTCAGAGAGCAATTAACGAGATAGTCAGTAGATCGCCTCCAGACGTGATCTCTTGGGGGCACTGACTGTGAATCTTGGCATAGCCCTTCTACTAGCAACAAAAAGCCATGTCGCGTTAGGAGTGGAAGAATTTGCTCTTGAAGGAGAAGTAAAAAGCACAGTCTGAAATTTCTGCATTAATTTCAAGGTAAAAGTATATGAAAGTAATTATCATGCACGCACATTAAATTTAATGTACACATACAGTACATTTAATATACACATACAATACATTTAATGTACACGTACAGTAAATTTAATGGGCCGATTTAACGTATAAATCAGTAAGACAGTATAAATCCTCTATTTATGGAAGATTCACTCAATTTTAAGAAGAACTATGTACTTACAACACTGATGTAGGTAATCCTTATATTTGAGTTTCAAATAAAACAAAATCTGTTCAAAACATATTCTGAATATTTCATAGTCGTAGAGAAAGTCTTCTACTCGCGCATAATGGCTATTATTTACTCGTAGAAATTACGATACTCGCTCCTACATCGCTCGTGTCGTCTACATCAACTCATGAATAGTAGCCATCATTATGTTTTAGTTGAAGAATATACTATTCTCTCTACAGAGTAGAGAGAAAGTTTGCTACGCGAATATATGGCGAATGTTCGGCAGAAAAACACTTATTACGGGGACCTGGTAACGAAAAAGTTGACAAATCAATTGCTAAATTTAGAAAACAAAACCCTTCAACACGTGGCGTAAACCGAATCCATGTTTTGTGGGCCCTTGATTCCGAAAAATCGAATAAATCGAATGAATGGCCAAACATCTGTCTGTAAACAATGCTAGCGGCTAAACCGTTCAGTCGATTTATATTCCTCGATCGATCTGGGTGATGTCTCGGCTCCTTGAATATGAAACCGATATTTTAATTTTGGGGGGTACTAGACATGAAACCTCTGGGACATTTTCAATTTAAAAAGAAAATGGCTCCATCGTTTTCATTTACAATTTGTAGTTAGTAATGTAAAGGACGCATAAGAAAAGGATCCACGTCTCATTTTCGTTAAAAACTCGGAGCCTTCTTTCGGAGCCTTCCCATCACTAAAATATTAAAGATATAGATTTTTCCTGTTAATAAACCTACTCCAAAAAGATCAATTTTGAAATAAGGTCTTGTGCAATTTTTTTAAAAAAATTGAAGATTTTTCGTGAAATTTGCGTGAAAATTGGGGCGGGCGCGGCGCGGCGCGGCGCGGCGCGGCGCGGTGGGGCGTGGTGGGGGATTGGAGAGGGGTGAGGGGAGGGGTGGGACGGGGCGGGGGGAGCAGGGGCGAGAGCGTAGAATGGACTCCGGCGCCGCAGGGTCGTCTGCTGTTCTCCGCGGCGCGTTGCGTCCGGCGCCCACGCTTTGCCATCGCACCTCCCCCCATGCCGCACACCTCTTTCCAAGCGACGAGCGCACCGCGTGGGAGAGAGGCGGTGGGTGGGCGCGCGAAGGCCAAGCCCACCACACCGCTGTCACTTGGCGCAGCTCGCGGGTGCGACCGCAGCTGCCTTACGGATCATCATCCATTTGCCTTATGGCGCTACCTAGCCAATACAATTATATAAGGATTTTCGACACAAGCTTGTCAGCTACTTGTAGGTTGAATTCAGCCACCGCTGTCTGGAGGTGAAATAGAGCGGCGGTCTGCTCTGATTCGTAGTTTTCCGTGGTTTCTCCGATCTACACCAGGCGAATGCCGGAGCAGTGCCCTACCAAACGGGCCACTGACGGCAGGCAATATTTCCTTCTTCCTTTTTCAATCGTCATCCCTTACTTACATTTTCATGCACTACATATTACACATGCCGGGAGATCGGTCGGGAGCTTAGAGCTTGTCCCGGTTGCGGCGGTGCCACGCTGGTTGGAGATACCTTTAAGTGGAAAATCCCCGCAAGTTGATGTAGGTCAGTGCCGGGTCTTCCCAGACAGGAAAGATTAATGCCACATATTTCGATAAAACATGCACCACACTTACGGGACTAATGACCTTAGCCGTTGTTGCACCCGGAGTAAAAATCAATCAAGCAGTTATAAATTGTAAATGAGCTTCATACTCTACGGCTAATCCGCAGAAATAAACGTTTCGAAGAGGGACAAATAAAAAACGACATTGAATTCGACATTGGATTGATTATTTAATGTTCCAGGGCGCGTCAATCGCATGTCCACTGGTTCGGTAAGTGTAGTGCAAGTTTTTATCACAGAAGGTGGGGGAGGTCTGTGCCAGTCGAGACAATCTCAAAGCTCCCGTCTGGACTCTTGACACGTGTAGTGTAGTCTATACAAGTGTGTGTGTGTGTGTGTGTGTGTGTGTAAGTAAGGTGTAAGAATAGGAAGAGGAAGAAAAGAACTTACGCGGTCCGTGACCCGTTTGTCGCGGTACAGCCCCGCCATTCGCCTGGAATTGATCTTTGAAACCACGGAAAACGAGCATGGAGCATCGGAATCGATCAGAGCAGCCGATCGTTAGAAGTCTCCTCTAGACAGCGGCCGAATTCCACCTACCTATTTAATTAACATCGAAATTCCCCCCACAATCGGAACTCGAACCCAGGAGTCCTCCCAGTCAGAGACATGTCCACCCTAAATGAAGCGCTCGAGGACTGAAATATAATATTTATAATAATCATACTGTCCAGACATAACACACATTAACGAGACCGTTCAGAAGCAGCGCGTGAGGAAGGCGTTCCGGAAACACCGGCGGCGGCCGCGGCGGCGGGACCTTGGCTGGCCGCCTCGTGACGAGCACGCTACTTGAGCGGCATGGCCGTGCGTGGCGACGGACAGGCGCTGACTTCACGCGGCGCCGGGCGGAGGAGAGGCCCCGCGCCGCGCGACAAGGCCGCGCGCGTCATCGGGTGTCAATAGCGCGCCCCCGCGCCGAGCGCCAAGCCCCTGCTGCACGGACGGCGAATCTCTCTCATTTCGCGCTTCGGAGAAGAGAGGAAGTTATGTAATGCTGCGCGGAAAAAACACACGCGCGAATTTTAGGCAGAAAAAACAGGGGCCTTGGTAACGAAAAAGTGGATAAATCCAGTTGCTAAATTTAGAAAAAAAATCCTTGATCACGCGGTGAAGTCAGAATCCATATTATGTGCGTCCTCCATACAGAAAAACCGAATGACGGCAAAACGTCTGTCCGTCTGTGAACATGGATAGAGGCTAACTGTTCAACCAATTTTCTCCAAAATTGATATTCCGCAATCGATACGACTAATATTACAATCCCTTGAATTTGAAACCGATATTTTAATTTTGGGGGGTACTTTTTCATGAAGCCCCTGGGACATTTTAAAAATCATTATTTGTGATTAAGTTTTGTGGTTGGCTTAAGTGAAGCAGGTTTAAGAGAATGGTGAAGTTTTCATTTTCGTTAAATACCGTGAGTTTTCAAAAATTGCAAAAGTATTCATTTGTTTCGGAGTTTTCCTACAACTAAAATATTAAAGATAGAGATTTTTCCCTTAACGAAATCTGTTCCTGACGGATTTTGAAACAAGTCATGTACAATTTTTCGAACATTTCAGAACTTTTTCGCGTAATTTTGCGTCAAAATGCGGGCTAGAAAGTTGTTTAGCACCACTATATTGATGTGTGGGCTTCGTCCTTTTATTATCTTCAATTTTCAAGCGTTCCGCCTCTTTTATTTTTCTTTGACAGTCACCACATCAACATTATACACAATTAAGGTGTACTTTATTTTAACATAAATTCACATTAGTAAGTTGTATTACAGATAATTGAAGTGTAGCTTTCAAATTAAGGAAAGATGAAAGAAAAGTTGCTAATGGATATGAATTGTAATTGAATTTATTGTATTCCTGCATTTCGCTACCTTTACACATAGTTTGCACAACAAATTCGCAATTCCACGTACATTATTGTGACGTGTTCATGAAACGTGCTTCCTCTCGTGTTGTGCCACCGTTTAGCACGGTGCATCTAGTACCACCAGGTGGCAAACATGGGTTCACTACTTCCAATGCCTGCACATGTAAGACACAGAGCGAGGATAACTAGGGCGGGGGATCTAGGCACTCGCTCTCGGAACGTTGCCATTGTCTGTTAGTGGCGTCTCCAATGGTGGGCGGTGTTCTCCTGAGGCGTCGAGCTACGGGCGTCGCGATGTGATTTTCTCCGTTGCATTTGAATCATGGAAGACATTTCAATGGGTAATACACATCTTATTGAAGTGCCTACAAGCAGTAATATCGTGTAATTGGCTTTGCTACTGCAAAGTCGGGTTTCCAAAGAAAGGTTAGTAATACCGTTCAAAGCCAATCCTTTTTTTTTTTTGAAATTGCGATTTGTAATTTAAACGTCGATTGTGAGAAACGATAAAAATATATAAAATTTTGAAGTTCGTATTAGGTGCCAATATGCAGCTATCATTATTGGGCTTTTTTTAAGGCCGGTTTACCCGCTACGTACTTACACCTACCCTCAGTCATCTGCTCTTTAAGGCACCCTACCCTTAGAATCGCCATCAGCAATTTTACCACCTTGGGCTCCAAAATTCCCAGGCTTCGCCTTGCATTGGCTTTTAGGCGACTTCAGTCATAGGTCAATATCGATGTTTGGAACTGCTAACAAGATACGGTGGCAGCACACGTAACAGTTCGTAGACCAATGGACTGCTCTTCATGCATGCATGCATGTACATATGTATGCTTATATGCAAGCATGTTTGTATTCACGAATGTATGTATGAATGTGCGCATATGTATGTACGCATCAAAGCATATACTCTATGCTTATTTGTATATTCGTAGTATGTGCTACATACAATTTTGTAGGCAAAAATCTCTATGTTCAATTTTGTTGTTTTGAAATGATACCTTTTCGCAATTTTCAAAAATACGGAATGTTCGCGAAAAAGGAAACAAGCACTGTATTTTTATGTTCCTTGGTTACATTCGAGAAAAAATATTTAAAGAAAAAAATTAGAGCGGGGTTTGAGAAAATAATTATTTTGTGTTTAAAATTGCTTGATGAAACAAATTACGCGAAATCTACTCATTTCTTCAAAATACTGTACATGACCTTTTTACATAATTTACAGAATCTGCTGGAAATGAGACTAGGACCATTGTTTACCGTTTCGGCATATACGAAGAGAAAGAAAATAAAATAGAACGGTGTTTGAGAAAATAAATGTCTTAAAAAATTATATATATATTACTCGCTAAAATGCAAAAAATGAAAACTAATCATATTTCCAAAAAAAGGTACATGCTCTTATTTCATGATTTGTCTGGAAAACAGATTTTAGAAAAGGAAAAGAGAAAAGAAGAAGAGAAAAAATATCAATCTTCAATATTGTAGTTGTAGGTTTTACTGGTCTTTAACATCCTTAAAATAATATTTTGGAACCCGAAAAATTGAGAAAATGTGAAAAAATGTACTTTTAACGGCGATAAATTGCAGCTGGCAAGAGTAGTGGCAAGTCCGAATAGCTAGCAGAGACCAAAGATAATAAAAAACTACTAAGGGAAAGTCTGTGTCATTCTGTAGCACTACTAGTTTCAACCATTGATAGCGGAAGACCACTTTTCATTTTTTCTGTAATTAATTTTAAGGAATATATTTACGAATTATCGTATTCATTAAGTCATTGTTAGATAAGTATTGGTAAACATTTTCGTGTAAATTTCAGTTTTGTAAACCTCCCACCAACTGCAGAAAATATATTTGGAGCTTTCGTTCGTCATTTGACCCCTTACCTTATTGATTTTATTTTGGCATTTAAGTTTTATTTTATTCTCCGTCTAGCATGTTTTATTTATTTTCAGATAAATGTCAATGAAAATAATAATGAAAAGGTGGCATAGAGGATCCTGAAATGTAGTTGCACAGCCTCGTTTTTAGGCTGATGTCGCCTATGGTACCAATAGGAATTCAATAACTATTAGTGCGTTAGATGTGATAGTCTGTAATCAGTAATTATTTCTGAAGAGTGCATAATTTTCCAAATAACAGTAGCAACTATAAGCATGAAGGTCTTGTTGTTATTTATTGTGTTCTTGTTAGATGATTTATCATTCTAATTCTTAATTTATTCACTAAAACCGGAACCTGACATATTTTTGATACTGGACGGTGGCAGTTTTCATTACCAAGAAGGTAAATCTACTAGCGAACAGTTTGCAAGCGCATTGAGCTAAGGCCAATGCACGAAATTACAAAGCAGTTATTGATGATTCATATCATTAATCACAGCGTTCTCTGAAACAGAAAAAACGGAGGGCACTTTAGACCTGAACCGCAATTCTTGCTGTGTTGTAATTTTACAGAGTTCTGCTGTTGCAACAATCTCGATTGTTGATCTCTTAAAGTGGTGAAACCGGTTTAGGTGCTTGTAAGGTCCAAAAGATCTTTGACATATTCAGCACGGAACACTGAGATAATTAACGGAAGTTTTCCTGTGCTCATTCTGAAATTCTAAGTATTTTGGCCTGTATAGTGATCTCAAAGGCTGGTTGGATCCCCAATGCCCACCAAAAGAACTAGTACTACATACTTTGGAAGAAGTGAGGTAGTTCAACATTTGCTTTCCTCACCTACCCAGAAAGAGTCCGTGCACCTTAGGCTCTACAAGTAACCACACATTTCACAACACGAATGTAATTTCTCATCTCCAACCTCAGAGGCAGAGGATGCTACGATTTGCCTTGTCCCCACTGGGAATCAACCTCAGGCTCCAGCATATGGAAAGCGGTCCCCCCAGCCATCCTACTGCATCCAACAAACAATAAATATTTTTCGCGCCTCAGTACTCAAACCTTTCTTATAGTGCAAACAATTGTTAAAAAAATATTTATAACTTTTGATATGGTCTTTATTAAACTTGAAATTTAAGAGTAATCACAAGCGGCTAGTATAAAACCTGGCAAAATTTGAAGACTTATGACAATAACTCGTAATTGCCGGACGACGAATCCGAAAACAAATATGTACAATCAGTACTAAGAATCATTTGTTCATTTCTGCTCCTGAATCACTAAGTCAGACAGAAAAACTGGTCATCTTTTCAGTGAAATTTTCAAAACGTGTTTCTAGTGTAAATTTTTTTATTTCCCCCCCTCAAAACACTAATAGTTGTAGAGCATGAAACGTTTTACCAAACGTGACGAGAAGTGTTGCAAAGTGTAATACAGTTGTAAAAACAAAATGTTTTTACGACACGCCGTTACCAAACACAAGGTTATATGTCCCGCTGTATGTTCCTTGGAGTTTCGTGTCGGACAGTGGTGGGATGCTTCCTCAGAAACAAGCCCAGCTTTAATTAGCAGCTACGGAGGTTGTGCTCGGTCGTCGCGGTGCGTGCACTTGGTACTAAGAACGACTTCCGGTGAGTGGGTTCCGCTGTGGGAAACGAGGAAAGTAAAACGAGTAAATGTTAGGTTGCAGTGATGATCAGAAATGAAGGAAAAATTTGATACATTTTTAGATATGCATTGTGAATGATATGGGAAACTGAAATAATATTTTCAGCTAATATTCAGATATGTTTCGCTATAATTTGTAGATATTAGAGCTTTTGGTCGAAGTATATATTTTTTGTATATATTAGTTGTTTTCTGTTATAACAGTTGTACATGATGAGGAAGACAGAACAATCTCTGAAACGTCGTAACACAAGTGAGAAAAAATTATGTGAATTTTTTTGGTAGTTTTCATTGTGGTTGTCCATAATTTAAAATAAGGGACTAAACAACAAGTAAATAGAATAATATTTTTCCTTCTGAAGTGTTCGGTTGTATAAGATAACAACCCGTACGGAAGAGCATTCGATATGTGCTCGTGAACTGTTTGGTTTCATGAAAATAAATGATGTCCACTCGTGAGCCACTAATTAAACAATTATACAACCTCACTGCATGGACAACAGATGAAATGAGCCTATTTTGTTCCACGAAAATACTAAATATTTTACCGTAAACGTTTTACTGAGCGTAAAGGTAAGTGTTTTAGAGGATAATGTAATTGCAAAATGCTAAAATGTCGACAATTATCATCACAACAAATACTATCTTCGTGTTCTCATTTACGCTCATACTCCTCTATATAATATAGAATTGGCATTTTTCTTGACAACTCTGAGGTGTTTATGGATACGATTGAGACATTCTAGATTCTCAACTAGTTCAAATAATGTTCCACTCATACTTATTCAAATTAACTCAATTTTATATTTTTTATGTATTGTTACTTTAATCCTTTTCACAGTAAGTTCAAAATGACTTCAAGAATTAAAAGTCTTTTAAATAAATATGCGAAACTAATTTCTGACATAGAAGTCTAATACAATCTTAAAAACGCATTCCGTTTTATTTTATAATTAGTTCTCCACAAGTGATTATTATATCCTGGTCAGTGGATGACAAACGAAACGATGTTGAGACATCGATTACGTAGTATTGACAATCGAAAGGAATGAAGTCAGACAGTGAAACATATGTCACCAACTTTCAAATCATAAAAGATGACAATGTTGTCGACATGGAAGATTACATGAACGTTTCGTAAGGAAGGACTAAAGCGATTTGCAAGACAAAGTACTAGTTGATAGTATCATAGTACCATAGTACTTCTTGATATACTACACTGAACGGAAATATCTTCAATTTTTTCTCTACTTCGTGGGTGGTGGATGATCAAGAGGAATATCTGAATCATAATAATACCAATGCGAAGAGGAGTGTGCAAACACAGAGAAATTTTGTCAGTACATCGGGTACTGACTCGTCAGCATCATTCAAAATGCTCATTGCTTCTGGAATTTGTTGAATCAAACTTCATGAATTACAGAAACAGTACTTCGGATGTTTGGAAACTCTCTTAGCAGACGTGAACTGAAAAAAATTATTTCTTCATTTCATCTACTACGATTTCAAATAATTACAATAACGAATAGCACGAACAAATATTATTAGAAATTAACTAAGTGAGCATTTCCATTATTGTCATTTGAGCATTCTCTTCTAAGATGGAAGTCCGTGTAGTTTATGAATAATGATATTATCTTCTCTGATATTCCATTCTCTTTGATACTTAAACAATGAAACGTAAAACCATGTCATAACGTTACACTGTTAATAGTTCTCCTATTTCAGAAGACTCTCATCTGCATTGCTAAAGGAATAGTAATGATTCCATAGAGCAATGTCGTCCCATGTAATTCCAATACCTTGTGCGTTGTGAAGCGGATTCGCGGAATGGCGGAGCATTGCTCAAACAGGTGACGTAGGTCGCTCTACATTGGGCGGACGCAATACGGTGACGCAGTGCTGCGGGAGGCGAGGTCGCATCCGGGAGCTTACAGCAAAGATCGAGAGGAGACAACTGCTGAGAAGGTGGGCGTGGGGGCCGCCTGCATTCTGCAAACCAGATCGGCCCCAGCGGCCTGTCGTTCAACGCTCAATGCCCGACGCTCCGACCGCTCCACATGTGGCCACATTAGAATTCCCTTGGCAAATTATTTTACCGATTTCGACATGTCCTTGTAGTTGTTGGTTAGTTTTAAAACCCCTTATGTACTTTTTTAAATCTAATTTATCTAACAATTGTTGATGTCGTAACTCCAGAGATATTAAACTTCAACGTTAGTACTTGTTAAGTCAAATTTTATTACTGATAATTTATTTATATTTTTTTGTATTGTTGTAGATCCCACTGAATATGGGGAAAGACTTGCCTTAACTTTGGGTGTTAAATGTTTCAATAAATATTAAAATAAAACTATTCTGGTTAGATTATTTCTTCATTCATATCCATGAAACACCACATGATCTCTGCTTCTACCACAGAATTCAAAAGGGGTTACTTTGAACACCACTTGAAAATTTACCAAAGAAGTCAAATTCAAATAAATGTAACAAAACACCTTAAAATTAAATAGCAATGATAATGGAAATAATTAGAAATATGTGAAATATTCTCAACATACGTGTTTATGAAAATAAAAAAATTTCTTTGCGTGGTGTAGTAGAAAAAAACGAAAGAGTTTGGTGTTGGGTTCAATAAGAGCTTCAGGTATACTGAGTTTCAATTTTGTCTTGGACGCATTTAGTTTTGGTGGAAACCCTCAGAGTTATAAGGTAACGAACAGCATTTAATCACACCATCTGATGATAGTGAATTCTTGCCTTGTCAGGAGGAAATTTTCTGGAACGCACATGAATTAAAGGAAAAGTATAACACATAGTTAACCCAGTAGAAAGAAAAAACAACACAAAAATTAATAAATTGCAATTTCTTATTAAACCCAATTCCAATATTAAATCCTTTGAATGAAATCCAGACAAAAAAGGCATGACACACAAAGCCAAATTTGAAATTAAAAAACAAACAGAAGTTAATTGTATCTGATTTACAATCAATAATCGATTTCTCTTAGAAGGACAAACCACTGAAATTTTCTGAACCATTCTGCCTGCAATTGCACTAATTTTTATTGCATTACCATTATTACGAATACTATATTTATTAGATGAATCTATAAATCCATTAATTACAATAAAACATTTGGAGATCAATTATATTGATCATATGAATATATAATTTCAAAAAATATCATCGAATTTTATTTCTAAATGACTGCCTATCTGTTATTCAGAAGAAATTCAGACAAAAGGCGAAAGAGACAAGACGCGGCTGATGACCATTCAAAGCCATTTGCGGAGTTATATTTTGGTGCTCCGATATTTACTTGGACAAACAATAACTGTTATATTATTGCGATATGCGGATGCTCTATTACAGATTACTTATTACTCTATTACTTATATTAGTTTTTAAAAATCACGTAGAGCCATTGTGCAAGTTTGCGAATTTTTAGAAAACTCTTAAGACTACTTTTCAAAAACAGCTCCAAATTTTTAATGAGAATTTGCGTATAGAATCTAATTTCTCTCTTCCATAATATTCATAAAGTCATATTTTCAATTCTACTTATAAGAAAACACACATTGAGAAAATGTGAAAAAAAATATTAGGAGCCCGTAGGTAGCAATTTGGACGACGAGGATGAGAGCAGGTGGGAAGAGACACGATAGATTTTGGACAACAGCTAGCTAGACAGCTTGGTCCAAATTCAACCGCTCTCTAAAGGAGAACTGCCGCCCCAGCTGTCATGATCGCTAGTTTTCCCTAGTTTCTCTGATCAATACTTGTGAATACCGGAGTAGTACCTTTACATAAGGATCACTTGCCGCACGCGATAATTCCTTCAACATCCTTGCCTCCTCTTCTCCTTCCGTACATACATTTACACCAACATGTTAGGAGATCAGTAGGGGGAGGGGCTAGAGCTGGACCCAGATGATGCGGTGGCCTGCTCACAGAGATTCTTTGAAAGAGAAACCGGCACAAAACACGTAGATAGGGGCCGCGTCTCATGATCTAGCAGCAGGGGACGAAATCGCGATCATCGACCTGGCTGCGAAGCTACACTTAAGTTAGTGGCCATATAATTTGACGCGCCCGTAAACATAAAGATAATCAATGAATCAAAATTAAATTTTCTTTCATGCCGCATTTAATTGGGTTTATTTTAGTAAAACAGTTGAAAAGAAATAGCAATGTTTAGCTTTGTGGCATGACTAAATCATAGAAATGAATTTTATTTTGATGACAGCGAGATAGGTGCGTATCCACTATCGTTAGGTTATCACTGATTATTTGGGACGAAAAACCCGTATGGACGTGGTAGGGGAATTATGGTCACCGACTATATACACTAAATATTTGAGACTGGTCATGAAGCTCAGGAACCATTTATGCTGCTGGGACTTGCGGTACATTTTAAACTATCCTGGTTTAACGAAAGGTCTAGTTAAGAGATTACACCGTCATCATTTGCCTTTCTTTTACAGTGCCCTGAAATTCTATGGCCTTTTACAAAAAAAACAAAAACAAAAAACAAACAGTAATTAGACGTTCAATTGTTACAGAAACTATATTCAAACAATAAAAACAAATGGAGTGTGAGATAGCAGCGATCTGAAGCTCGCAGACAAAACGGCCCTGAAAAGGCAGCATGCAATCTTTGCCACCTTTTAACGACATCCGCGAGGAAGCGCCCCGCAACCGCCATGAATCTGCAACGGAGAAGCTGGAAAACCCCGGGCGAGCGGGCGGGGCAGGGCGGAACGGAGCAGAGCGGAGCGGGCTCAGTTTGAAATCGATCGCAAAGATCTCCCGGATCCAGAGCGGCCTCGGCCACCCCTCCCCCTCCTTTCGTTGGAAGCCGCGTGGCAGGCGGTGACCCCTCAGAGGGGGGCAGGGAGGGGGCGGACCGAGACAGCGCAGCGCGGCGCGGCTCGGCGCGGCGACCGCCGCTGGCACCGCACCGCAGCGCAGCGGTCTCGTGGGACGGCTCGAAAGCGCTCTCGATCTGTATCCTGCTTCGGCCGGTGAGTCATCGGCCAGGTGGCGCTCCAGGGGGCGATGGGGGCCTTGGCGGAGGAGAGACACGGGGTGATCGGAGTAGATTGTGGAGTTAAGGTTAAGACGAAGACAAAGTACAGACGGGGACGGTTGAGGTAGGTGAGGGTTCGGTGGAGAAAGGATCGGGGAGGGTGCTGTTAGATTGATCGATGAATTGAATATTTAGTGTTTCTGGGTGTTACAACCACCGTGATCACTAGTCCCGTAAGTGTAGGGTTTGTTATCACCAGGGAGGTGGCGGTGTTCTTCCCAAGCTGATAGTGAGATCCGGCGCCACCCTATTCGACACCTTGCGGAGTGCTAGTATCTTCCCTAGCGGGGTACTGCCCTTGCTAGGATAAGCTCTGCGCCCCAGACTAGTCTCCCGATATTTACGGTAGTGTAGGTCATGTAAATGAGGTGTAAGGAGAGTGGAGGGAACTGTTTCAGAAGGAAAGGTCACGCGCGGTTCGTGACCTGTCTGTTAGGACGCTGTTAGGCTGCAGCATTCGCCCTGTATTAATCGGGGAAAAGTCAAAAACTGCCGGCCAGACCAGCAGGTCACGAAGAATTCTTGTCCAGACACACTGAATTCGACCTGGTTGCGAAACTCCTGGTGAAAATCCCCCTCTGCTAATATTCGACTCCTAGGGCCTCCTGGTCAGCGACACTAGAGACAAAGTAAATGCTGTCACTGATTCATTCCAGCTAGTGGGTGCTTGTAGAGACGCGGACAAAGGCGGTGCTGGTAGTCAGGAGGAGGTAGATCGGTGGACGGCGTGTATGAAATCGATCGCGAGATCTCCAGGAAAGACTCAGTGACCCATAGTAATCTTTTCAGCGGAGTGTAATCTTCATCGGGATCACCTGCAGAAAAAATCTGAACCCGTTCCATGATTAAACATTTCAAGACCACTAAGGAACGTCATTATTTTATGAAATTTAATTATCTCATTTTTTTAGCAGGTATAAAAAGTGATGTTGCGTTCAACAAAACTATTGAACTTGTCATGCCAGAGATCATGTTTCTGCTTACTTATGCGATAACAGCAAAACTGACAACGATAATAAAAAGACAAGATCGCCACAACTGCACAAATGTCGCCTAGGTCCACGACGTTAGTGAGTAGATTACGGCTAGAGAGACGACAGAGGAGACTGTAAAGAAGAGCGGAAAAGGCGATGGAGTAGGCGGTGGGGGAAGCTGTGGCGTTGGCGGAAGTGGAAGCGGAGGCGGAGGCGGTGGCGCGGGCAGTGGAAGAGGCGGAGGCGTTGGGGGGAAGCGGAGGCGGAGGCGTTGGTGGTGGTGGCGGTGGCGGAGGCGAACGCGGTGGTGGTGGTGTAGGTAAATGCAGAGACGAAGGCGGAGGCCGAGCGAAGGCGGAGGTGGAGGCCGAGGCGGAGGCGAAGGCGAGGGCGGGAGCAGTGGCGGTGGCGGGGGGTGGGGGCCGTGGCGGCGGAGATGGTGTTCCACGCGGCGAGCGCCAGCTGTGCAATGCCGCGACACCTTTCCCCCCACCCCGCCACCGGCTCGCTCACACTCTGCTGGACACCTTCCAAGAACCGCATCTCCGGGTAGAGGTTGCATAATGGCGTTTCGAACTGTTATTAGCGACTCGACGCCAAGATGAAAACGGTGCCCCTCGGCCCCCTGCCCTCCGCAGAAGCCCCCACTTCTCGTTCCAGAGAATTATGAGCGCCGCAACGTCTTTTCACGGTGTCCAGCACTAGTAGTGGAATCGCAGACTATAAATAGTTAAGCACATTCCATTCCATGTCTTTCTTTGTACATTTCTATACTTCACATGTTAATTTACATTCTGTCAGCGAAGTATTTTTTTTATATCAGTGCAGAATATTTCACGGAGTCTATAACTTATTTGGGTATGGTCATCGGGTAAAATTTGAAATTGTCAGTCATCTCAAAGAAAATAAACTCAGAAGTTTATTTACATCTCCATTTGTAATTACGAAATACTATTCATCTTCAGTTCGCTTATAAGAAATATTACTTTAAAAACATTCTATATTCGACATTAAGATAGCGTTTTGACTTGACTTATCGCATCGCATTACTAATACCGTAAGGACCGTACACATCAACTGACGTCACTTCCGTGTCTCTGACCGGGAGGTCTTAGGGTTCGAATCGCGACAGAGGTGGAATTGGCAAAACAGCTAAGTCGAATTCAGCCGCTGTCGGCCAAATTAGGCCAGCTGCTCTGATCAGTAGATTTCCTTGGTTTCTTCGAATACCACGGGAATGCGGGAGCAGAACCCTAACCCAACACACGGGCCACGGACCGCGCCCGATCTGTCCTTCCTCTTCCTTGTCCAATCATCACCGCTTACTTACACACACATATTCACATGCTTGTCCCAGATACGGCGTTGCTCTCTGGTGATGAGTAGGTCCGCGCCGGATCTCGCCATCCAGTGGAGGAATAACACCTCCACATCCCGTGAGAAAATCAAGAACTACACTTACAAGCCTATATATATATATATATATATATATATATATATATATATATATATATATATATATATATATATATTGTGGCAAAATGGGATTATACAACCCCATAACACCACAGTTTCGCCGGCATAAACGTTTACAAGCAGCGAGAAGAGCGGCCGAAAACAATAGTAGCAAAACGCGCAGCCTGGTATCCGTTGCTCGTACTAGTCGCCACGAACTATGAGGCCACGTTTTTACTGGTGAAGGGCTGAAGTAGGAGAAATCACCCCCACCACGCCGAATTTCCCCAGGCGAACGCCAATAAATACGCAAACGCGGAAGCGGGAGCTCTCTTTTGTCGCCATCTCGCCTGGAGTCAACATCTCTTCTGCTAGCACGCGTCGGGTCAGCAGTTCTTCATGTAAGGCACCGCTTGGCAAGTGTGCAGATTTTATCAGAGCGTTAGATTAGTTAGAAATTGCCGCAACGACTGTTTAGAATAGGAGTGTACGGCGTTGCGAAACGTCGCAGTAGTCGCGCAGTAGTCAGGAATTAGAGAAATATTCTTCTATTAACTAATGCGGGAAGTAAAAGTGTGCCCGTTCTCAGGAAAGCTCTGAAAGTTCTTGATTAACAGAATAAAAGTTAGGAACGAGCGACGTACTTGCACTGGCAGTTAGGGAAGTGCAAGGGACATTTTCTGCAAATTGGGCGTAATCGAAGGCGGTAGCAGCCGTGGGAGGAGAAGAAACCGATTAGTGGAGTCGGAAGAATACGCGGGTCGACCGGGAGAAGACGACGACCGAGGAAAGGACGCAAGAGGACATCGAAGGCAACGCAGAACTTCGGAATCGAGCAACGCGGTGCGGAACGCAGCACGCTGTTTCAAGGTTGAAAGACGGACAGTTTCGAGGTAACCTGTAGAACTACGAAATTAGGTCAAGTTCACGTCGGCAGGGAAAGAACAGTTTCAGAAGTGTTAAAAATTGAGGACACGGATGTTAATAATTTGTAGCTTGGGAGTGGGAGATTTAATGCATAATTGCTTGCCTTTAACCATTCTATTGTAGCAGCCATTATTCTGTTACCAGCACTTATAATTTAAAGATAAATTGAGAGTAGTGCGCTTGCCCACAGGTTAATTATTGTATGTAAAATTTTGAAAAGGCAAGAGATTGTAAATTAGGTTTAGTTTCACATGCAATTGTAATTAGAATAATTTAAATTTAGACGTAGTGAATTTTCAAAGGGAATTCCCAGTACTGGTCAAAGAAATTGCTTCAGAAAATTAGTTCTGAACAAAATTAAGTGTTCATTTGTTGAATAGGCTGTCAAAGTTGCTTATTTGTGTTTATTTAATCATTTTTGGAAGTGTAATTCTATGTGTGATTTGTTTTTCGTTGTTATCAATTCATGCCACAGAATTTTGAGTGAATTATATGCTCGTTTATGTGTGATTTGTGTGACTTTTATTGTGTCAAGGGTTCAGACCTTTCTCGTACCCCAAAGATCCTGCTTCCTGAGATTCTAAGCTCGCTTCACGAGCATAATATCTTAACGACTTGCTTACAGTGCATGCGGCTGTGTCTGCAGAAGGTACGAGTGTGTACGATAGGTAAGGCGGTTAGATATTATATATATATATATATATATATATATATATATATATATATATATATATATATATATATATAGACACACACACACACTAATAATTCAGGCCTGCAAAATAAGATTTTCTTTCTGTAGCACATGATTTAGAACGTCTATAAACCAAATTTTGGTGTGCTTGATAGAAATCTGATTGCTGTTATTTTGCGTATCACGTGCGTTCATGAAGAAATGAAATATAAAGTTTTAGTAGTTTCTGGTTAGTAAATATGTTTGGCAATAACTCTTCAAAATATGTCAAATTATTATTAACACAGAGGCAGTAATTTTGCAATGAATACTGAAATATCAAACTTGCCACAAAAAAATCGACTTGTACGTTTCGTTAAAACAAATGCAGAGTTGATTGACATTTGAGGTACAGGGGTCTGCTAACTCCTAGTAAGCCGTCATGGAGATATTCCATCTGTTACCTTCTTTCCGTCTGTCTTAAATCCTGAGGAAACAGTTCCCTTTGATTTCCACTGAGTTCTCTACGTTTTCCAGCAAGTATTGAATATGCGAATGGAGAAAATTTAACTTCAAGCTCATACTACATTCGAATCCCTTGAATTTTTCGAGGATCGTTAAATGCTGTAAATAATAAGTTCGTATTGAACATATTTAACATTGCCCAGAAACGTGTTGATAGCATTCCTGAATGAATCCCACGGTTAAAATTCTAAACGTATAGTTATTGGCATTAGTCATTTGAACAACGTCTGTCGCTCAAAAATGAAACTGTAAGAACCACGTTTGAATACTTCCAAGAACCTCTTAGCATCCAACTTCATATCACTAGACGAGAAGTTCCTTTTTTTCGCATCCTGTTTCACTAACATTTGTGCAGGGAGCCCGTCCGCCCCCCTCTGTGACTTGTGAGAGTTCAAATCTTGTGTATTACCGATTTTCGGCGAAAAAGGTTTTCAGGAAAGACTCGTACGGAATCACAAAACACACAATTTAAAATCAAATTATGAAAATATAGAAAATAAATGACTAACGATAATAGTTTCTAAGCAAAATACGCGGAATAATTAGTAATTCAGAGAAATATGATGCTTATTAAGAAAATAGGCAAAATATGCAAGATATGTATCATACAATCTTCTTTAAAAACTTTTAATTGGATAGTGGATGATTCATGTACAAAACTAGTGACCCTCCTTTCTTATTACAAGGGGGAAATAGCCAGTTGCGCTGAAATCTGGTCTCTACTAATGTGTCTTTGGGCCCCACTTGTTCTATTTTCATGCCATTTGCTGGTGATATGCTTCATATCAGAACTTATGCTAAATAGTAGGTAATGAATCCGTGATGCTCATCTCACCTAAGTGAGCAATCATAAAATTTGACACTTCACACACACAGACACACACACACACTTATAAATATTTCAAGTAAACATTAATTTTACAAATACCTATCCGCCATTCAAATTTCACATTATTAAATACTATTTTACAGACTTAATAATTCAATATTAAATAAGAGAAATATTAAACAACCGAAACGTCAATCCGCCTTGTCATTCTAAAATAATTAAAATCCTGACCAAGAAAAGCGTTTTCAAGGCAAAATAGACAATTGCAATCAAACTGATACAATGGCAAGTTAGTAACATACTATTATATTAATGACAGAGTTACAGACAATATAGTTGTGCAATAATGGAAATTATCTCTAACGATACTTTTGAGAGTGCAAAACACACATTTGTATTGTCTAATTTTCACCGCAAGTTAGCTTGTGACATAACAGCCGTTCGCCGTTCTCAAAGCCTACGCAGGCAGCTGGTTTCCTTTGAAGGCTTACGTAGGCGGAGCAGTCTGCGTGAATCATTCCCAATAAACTAACAGAGAAATTCGCTCGCCCTTTCACGAACGTATGTGGAAAGTGGAATGGAATTCCGTTGCCCACGCCCGTGTTTAATACGGGAATAGCCGACGAACAAACGTTCATTGATTTTCACTATTCTCGGATTTCCAGCCGCGAAATTTTCGCAACAATAAATTCTCCTGTAACGATCATTAATTAATCGGTGTATTTAGATGGACGCATTTCATCGAATCATGCGAAACTTGGATTTCTATTCGAAAATAATGTGACCATAAAAAATGTAAGCATTTTACAAGATTTGTTCATGAAAATACCTTGGCCAACCTTAGTAATAGGTGTCATAACGCAATATGAAATGAGGTGATTATTGCATTGCCCTTTGTATTGCTGCTTAAAAGGGGCGCCATACAGAACGTGTGTTGCAAATGAAAGCTTTTAAACTCGCGAGATTTTTGCTACGCAATAGTGCTTAAACGAGCAAGTTCACTTACTAAACGAATAACTCTGGAAGGAAAAAATTCTGTCTCAAGATATCATTTCACCAAAATGTTTACAAAACTCGCTTCTTGATACCGGAAATTTTATCCTCTACAAATTTGAAATAATATTGATGTAATTAGAAAATGTGATAGAATCGTTGATGTGTGCGGTATGTTAAAATGAATTCAATACATAGCAGACAATAATACATTTCTAAAAAATATAAATAATTCGATGACACGACGAATATAAATGTAGCATTTTTGCCAAAGTAAATTCATTCATTCTCACTTACGCATTCTATTAACGAACGAGAAGTAAACAGTATTCCCGGTGACTCATAGGTCTGGGTAATTCCTACAATTTCCGTTCGAGAGATCAGAGTTCGGAATTTACGCTAGACGGCATGAGGAGATGCTAACTAGCAATTACATTCCCTCATTATTTTTAACTTCCTGTTCTGCGAAGATTAGTGCTGTAACTAAGCTGGAAAATCAACTTCAAAACCTTGACCGCGGACAAAGAATCAAAACGGTATCCAAGATGCATAAAATGCTCAGTGAATATTATTAGAGCATTGAAAGTTTTCTTTTTTTTCATGTAAGAACTATACTTGCGTACGTATACTCCTCAAATAATGAGAAGTCTTACCTCAGAGAAAAATAAGTCTCAATCAGGAAAACATGCACTTACACACCTTCCGCATAAACAGATCTTAAACACAATACATAATCAATTTTCCATCCTTATCCTTGAACATCAACACCTACTACATAAAAGTAATGATGTTTATTAATAACTTACTAACAAACTAAAAAAAAATCAACAGAAAAAGGAGAAAGTCTTGGTTGACACGAAACATTAATCCTCTCGCGTGTATTACCCGATGTTTAGAAATATGGAAACAAGACGAGTGTACTTCATCTACAGTCGGAGAGTGTGACAAGCGCATCACTTTGGACGGGCATCAGCGTCGCACCTCTCTACTACCCTTCCACAACCATGAAAAATTACGTGTCTCTCCCGTGGCTACCTATGTGCACGGGGCTGCAGAGATGGCCCTCTTGGTGTTCGAGATGGTCGAGGTGGAAGTAAAATACACAGGCTGTACGACGTTAGTAAAATGAAGTCTTGGAAAGAGCAGCATCTGTTTGAGTGTGCTAGTCAAACTTCAAGGTCTTTTAAGCAGTCGATTGACCCGGTCTTCACGCTTCCTATTGAAGAACGTTTTCGGAGTTCTAACGAACGCACACATGCGCACGTTCACTAAAACTCCAAATTAGTTCGTCAAATCGAAACAAGTAAATCGGATTAGGGTATTTACAGGTAGATAAGACCACAAATAATGATGACGTTCGTGGGCTACAATAGTGGCACAACCGAAAAATCATTGGTTCAGATAAAAACGTTTGAAGTTTTCACCTTACATTGAAATGAATCATTCGTGCACATACAATTGTGTTACTTATTAGTAAAATTCTGTACTGTAAGATATGCTGCTGGAAGGTGGACGAATCTGCAATTCCGGAGAGTGCATTAAATCAAACTTCATATTTTTTTTAGTTGTGTCTCTACTGCAGCCTACGAGCGATATTGTTTGGTTTCGTTTCCCGACTGGACACCAGAATCAAAGATCGGTCCGGAGAGTCTCAAACTGCGCCTCGGAGGTTACCCATGGTGGAGCGACATGGGTGAGCTAGCCTGGCGCGCTGATTTTTGCTCGATCTTCGCAGCACCGGTTTACGTCACGAACCACGTGGCCATAATGCGGCACTTCGTTTGAAAAGCCAGACAAGTTGCTGGCCGCCATGTTTCACGGAGACGTACTGAGAAACATTTAAAAAGTGGCATAAAGTGGTAATTTTCAACGAAAAATAACTGAAAGTTATAGCTGAAATAAAATATTCAATATTGTTTTTAAAAAAATGTTCATGTGTGTTTCAATGACTTGTAAGAAGGTGATAACTTTGGTATCCGGCTGCATTTAAAATTCAGGCTAATACTGTGACTCAAACTGGTGCCTGAAGTCGGATACTTCGCATCGCGGGCGCACCAAAAAAGAGAGAATCTCACCGGCCGCGGGCCGCTTCTTGTTGGGGCAGCAGACGCCGAGCACGCCGTCGGCGGTGAGCGCGCACGTCTGCTTGCGCAGGTCGGGCAGCTCGGCGTAGAAGGTGATGCACTTGACGAGCGGGCGGCAGGTGCCCGCCTCGCCCGAGTCCATGGCGCATGGCGGCCCCGCGTCGGGCAACGGACCCGTGGGCGCGGGGGCGGGTGCGGGCGCGGGCGGCGGAGGCGGCGGCTGCGTCTGGCGGTTCACGATGGGCGGCGGCGGCGCGCGAGGCTGTGCGGTGGTCGGAGGCGGCGGAGGAGGCGGTGGGACGCCGGGCACTAATGGCACCTGCTGGCCACTCAGTTGGAGCTGTTGGGGAAGAACGAGGAGTGACTGGTGGTGACTTCAACTCTTTATGTGGACACAGGAACATTCTGGCAACTGTGGGGTCGTTTACGACCTCAATGAACTTTTATTAGTTAAAGCCAACATTAATAATAATGGAGTAATAAAAACATCGGAATTTTGTTATCACATGATTGTTTGTTTTATTAATTTTTATTTGTCAGATTCTCATTTCGGTGAAAATTAAAGATGTAATAAATCCAGTGATTTTGTTGCATGAATACGATATCTTTTAAATAACCCAAAACTCAGCAAATGGTAGGTTGGTGGATTTGTATCGGCTAAATGGTAGTATCAAGCAATACTATAGAGCAAAATACATCAAAATTGTTAGGAGAGTTTCATTTGCTGCTGTAAAGTAAGATACGGTTTTCTGGCTTGTCCCTTATTGCATCAGTCGTTCTCTTTGTGCATAGATTTAAATACCAACAATGGAGCGTCATGTATAACAGCAATGCATCAAAAATGTCTTTGATATGTAAATCAACACACCAGTCGTTGCCTTGAAGGGTTTTAGGATCAAAAATGTTTGACATTGAAGTTTCTTTTATGTCAGAGTTACGTATGACGCAACACAACTACGGCGCTTCGTTAGTGTAAACTTTCTCTAGCAAACTAAGCTGGAAGAGACTGCCACTGATTACGTTGTGATTTGTTGTGCGAACAACTAACCAGGTAGCAGTGACGAAAATTTACAATCGGCATGAGTCAGGCACGTCACGCGAGGTTTAGTCGTGGGTGCTTAGCTTTAATATTCTGATTTAATTTATCTTTCTTTATTATCAGACTAATCAAATGAAAAAATATTCTCATCCATTTTTTTTCTAGATTTCAAGTGGTTACCGTTGCTCATCAAACTGGAAGCTGCTCTAGTACGCCAAAACGCCATGCGAAACACAATGAAAAACATTCCGAAAATTCTCCTAGAGTCTGAAACGCGAAAATATGGGCAAAATTCCAGTTTAAAAACTGAATTCATGAATTCAAAATTTCAATTTTCGATTCACAACACGCAGAAAGCAATGCAATAGTCCAAACATGCAACTGGAAGTCCACGCCCCATATTATCCTCCTTGTGACCGTAAGGCCAAGAAAGGGCACCCACCTGAAGCCGGACTTGCAGGTCCTGCTGCGCCACCTGCGTCTCCTGCAGCAGCGACAAGATGCGCGCCTGCTCCTCCAGCAAGCGAGCCTGCTGCTGCGGGTTCGCCGCCACCTGCAGGCGGCGCTGGATCTCCTGCAGCTCGCCCTGCAGCGACTGCGTGGCCAGCTGCAGGCGCTGCTGCTCCAGCTGCTCGGGGAAGAGCTCGGTGCGGAAGGGCGGCGGCTCCTCGCGCGCCTGGAGCTGGGCCGCCGCCGCCGCTACCTGCAGCGCCAGCACCAACGCCAACGCGCCAAGCTGCAGGCGCGGAAGTGGCCGGGGCGGCGGCGGCGGCAACGCCGGTGAGGTGCGGACACCCTGAAGGCCCATGGCGGAGTGCCCGTCTGGCTGCCGCTGGCTGGCTTGCCGGCGGAGGAGAAGGAGGAGGAGGAGGCTCGCCGCCGCCTCCGACGCTGCCGCCGCCGTGACCCGCACGGAGCAAGGTCGCCCGGCCGCCGCGCCGCGCCGCACGGAGGAGGCGGCTCGCGGCGCCGCGACGCTTCGGCGAAACCGCCCGCTCGCCCACCCGTGCGAGACTAATTCGAGGGCGCGTCTGCACAGCGATGACGAAAACGCGGATGATGGGACGAGCCCTCCGACGTCTGGTAATTTTCGGTGTGGATGGTATATTGCCCTTGGGTTGGTGAATGATTAATTATTTCGGATTGTTCATCGCTCGACTTTGGGCCATTAACTTTGAGTACCAGGAAATTTTTACATTATGTACTTTTTCGACGGTTTTTATCTTATTAACACTCATGGCCATGAGGAAAATTTACTGTTTTACGTCATTCCTCATCCATTTTGTCTTAATTTCATTTGGATGTCTCTTAATACCTTTCTTTCTCCAAAACCTCGTGTGGGCTTTCTCTTCTCTCTCCGTCATCATTTCGCGTGCGTGCGTACTTATTATATATTACTTATTCTATTAATTTTCGGCCCTAAGCCGCCATCCTGATTGCGGTTTTTCTGGGTTTACTCAATCGCTTAAGGCGTATGCCGGGATGGTCCCTAGATTTGTTCTCCCAGACGTAAATGTACAGCTTGCCCTCCCCTCTTATAATGTTACTACTGTAAATGTATGTAAATTCAGTGGTTAGGCGGAAGAGCAGGCCCTATGGCCTGAGCCTCGCCATTAATAAAGACATTACTATTATTATTATTATTATTATATACAAATATTGGTACCAGACAATATCTTTATTTATTTAACATAATAAAAAGGTATCTACCTCACCAGCGATCCAATTAATGATGTCGGCTAGTCAAGCCTCGTTGGTCTCCGACTTTTACAAGACATCCCTGAAATTTGGTCTGGCAAACTTACATATATGGTTCATACAATAACTACAACCTGTTAATAATATTTGTATTTCACATTTTAGCTCTGAGGATGATCGCTATGCAATCGAAACGATCATAAGCTGAATAAAAGTATTGATACCAGACAATATCTTTATTTATTTATCGTATCTATAACACTACGTACGCGTAGGCCATAAATCAGGAGTTACTCTTCAACTTCCCTAAATTGCGGTTCAATACAATTTTTTGTCTAAGAGGATAATTCAAAAAGTCTCAGCAAACAAAATATTTCTGAATTATTTCAACAACAAAAAGATAAGAATGACAATTTTCACAAAGGCACCGCTTTCTTTACGTGTTCATCACTCTCCATTCGTCATCTCCTCAAGGTTCAAACGCAAGAAAGTGTAATGAATGCAGATCCGGAGTGTATGGGAGATGTCTGAAGACATGCAAGTTTTTGAATTATTTCAAAGTTGGAACTGCGCTGTGCGGATGAGAGTTCTCGTGAAGAAAAAGAACGCCTCTTCACAGAAGTTCTCAGTAACGGCTTCGTATTGTTGGCTTTAACTCCTTCCACGTTGCGATGTACCGGGCACCAATCATTGTTTAACGCCCGTCCTGATAGTGCTTCAAAACCGGACTATTAGTGCCCAGCAAAGAGTGAATACGATTTTGCCGCCGCGCCTCAGAGATCGATCTTATCGCCATGGCGGAGGGCTGAGAGGAGTCTGCCGGGTCAACCAGGACGTTGCTCGTCAATTACTGACGTCTGATTGACTCTTGAGCTACTGCAGCTATTGCGGTACCTTCTAACCTCGTTCTTCTATACATTTCTTTAGTTATTTTTATGCTCTCTGTCCAATAAAACGTCCAATTAACTGGAATGCCTGCTCGCTGCTCTTCTATGATGCACAAATCTAGTGCACTGTAATTTGTTTCAGCTGCCCGTTGCATTGCGTAGATCATGACATATATTGCCATACGCCATATGTCAAATGCCAAGACGGTACCTTTTTTCGCGAGTGTCAATTGCCTGGAGTGTAACATTGTGAATTTGCTTGTACTTTAAAATCACCTTCGTAGTAGCCTATATTTTTCCCCTCACGGCCTCATGATAGCAGATTATGACGACGTAAATTCCCAACAGTGGCGGGTCCTTGGATTTAGGCAAGGTAGGCACTGCCTACCCTGACGAATATGTACTAGTATAAAATATTTGGTAATAATAATAATAATAATAATAATAATAATAATAATAATAATAAAATTAATGCCTCTTATAATTTTAATATGATGTGTTACTCATTTGGAAATGAATAATGAACATTTCATTAAAGTGGCATGAGCCATATTCCCATTTCTAACATCCCGTGCACCATGCTATGTATCTCGCCTTTTCCGTCAGAGTCTAGCGCACGCTCCCCTCTCTTCGACCAGCGAATTCTCTTGCTGCTTGCCCGCGTGGAAGTCTCCGATTTCCACTCACACGCAAACCGCGTAGCGAATGTTTTTACTGTTTTGTTGACTACTTTACAAGCGGAGAAAGTGCTTAATACTTACGAAGTTTTTTTTCATGTCAAACTAGTAAGCTGCAGATTATTACTATTACGTTATTTTTTATATGTAAATCTGATTTTCCATTATTATTATTATTATTATTATTATTATTATTATTATTATTATTATTATTATTACGAAAGACACAGTAAATTAACTACTACGTACACCGTTTTCTTGTCTTGACAATGTACAAAATAGACAAATTTTGGACAACGGATAATATGACATGACAACATACGACCTACTCGTATGTTGAATACGGTTGTACATGATGTGGCGATAAAAATGCAAGAAAATTTATACTTCGTGAAGTGTTGCACACAAATGGATAACAGGCAATGAAGTTAAAGGTAAGATTTCTTGTAGGCTATCTCTTTTATTGTCAATTAAGGAGAGTACTTGGAACAGATGGATATTTTACATAAAATATATAAAAAGCTATACTAAAACATGAAAGTTAAACAATCACATATGCTTAACTCAGTGAATCTTAAACGCATGAATAAAATATAATCCAATTTCTGAATTATTGTCAGAGCAATACTAATTCACAACCTTTTTTAGACTGATCTCTTGAAAAAAAAGTCTGCCCGTTCTTCATAGAAATTATGCTTTGGGATGAAAATGTTTGGGAAATAAGTGCTTTGATGTCAGTGAAACATCTGTTTTGATAAGTTGGAAAAAAAATGGTTTGAGGTGGGCTCCCATGCCTCCTTCCCGGGGTTTGCTGCTGTCTAGTAATCTGTTTTGCCTACCCTGAACGTTGGTTCACGAACAGCCTCTACAACCCATACATTCTGAAATTCCCACTCGTTATCAACTCTGGGATTGAGTCGCTTCCCAACTCTTCTTCCTGCTTGCTTCATTTAAATACATAACGATAATTCTACATCGATAAATACAACGATAATTCTACATCGTTCTCGTTACGAAGACTTCTCAACACGAGGTCTTCGAGATGCGAGGTCTCGGGATACGAGAACTTCAGCATGATCAGAGTTTGAGGCAATAATGCTTCAGGGGTACGTCGCGGGGTTCAGAGGAAAACGGTAAAGCCCTCTCATTGGACGAGTGATCGATTTTACATTTCATTGGAGGACAATTCTTGAGAGAAATAATTCGTGTAATTCAATATTTTACGGTTGGTAATATTAGAATGTTTTCTCACGCTCAGTACTGGGACTGTATCGCTGAAGCACACTTTGAGGGGTTGGCAAAGCTGTGAAGATGTAGGGAGGATGCTGGAGAATATGCGAGGGAACTTGTAGGCTGCATACGGGAGAGTATTCAGGGAACGTGTGTGGAGGAGGCCGCTGGGAAATAGATGGTACAAATGCAGGTAAACGAAGGGGAAGAGAAGTACAGGGGAATTTGAGGGCCTTAGTTGTTTCTTAAGCCGCATTATACATAATCAGATCTTTCTATTCCATTTATGGAAGTAGGTAGAAGCTCTTCTGGGTACCCCATTTCGTAGCTTCATGGGTGGTCAAAGACGTTTAAAATATCTAAATCTAAGCGAGATTAAATTGACAATTTGATATTCTGCGGCAATTAATTTCAAATCTTACCAATATCGGAATATTTAACCACGTAACGACATGCAATACTGTAACGCTACGTCAGGGGATGCGTGCGTTCGAAGTTGCAGCTATTTTCCTTTTTAAAACAGTGATAACAGAGGGCCGAATGTGGGCACCTGTTGTTTTTTCATTGGTCAAATACTATATTTACTCCGTCAACATGGGCATCGCATTGTTTTGTAAAAAAATGATAGTATTGAAATCTTTGAAATGTTTCGATGATGCTTCACATGCAGTCATAGATGAGAAAATAAGCAATCCAATGGCAAATATTATTACGAAAAAGGAAAAAAGTTTTGAAACATTTCCCCTGGTTCTCTAGAGAAAGAAATTGAGAACTTGATTCACAAACATTAAATGATTTGTCAAATAATGTTAATGTCAGGACTAATTTATTTTTAAATACTTTTTTATTTCATTAGTTAAATTATCCTTTTTGTGTGTCTTGTAGTGTCACATTTTACTCTTGTACGTCTTTCTCCTTGTTAGAAGTTATGTACTTGATTCACAAAGATTTTAAATGAGCTGTGAAATAATTTGATTGGCTGGGATTATTAGTAATTGCATTTTAAATTCTTATTCATTTCATGAATTTAATGTTCCTTGTTACGTGTCTTGTAATGTCACATGTTATTTTTATGTGTGTTCCTTTTAGTTAAAAATATATTTTAGAATTTATAAACAAAACATTCTGAATCTCGTTTAGTACAGCTTCCACGTCCTTCATTAAATCATTCCATGATGCAGCGGTATGTTAAGGTAACGTAATGAACTTGGATTTGGGTATTACAGGACCTATCTTTTTCGATTTATTAGTTTACTTAATAGAGTTTTTTGAGTTTATCAAATTGTCTATTCGCAAAGTAGCAATGTCATATACCACACGTGCATTGGAAATTCTTGATAAATCCTCAATTCGCGAAGCGATACAAATTTCCCCTTTAAGAAAACGTTTCATAATCCATCATGTAGAAGCAATTTGTATTTTATTAATGACATATAAGTTAAACAATAAATGTAAAACCTGTGAAAATAACACTGGATATGAACATTTTCTTAATTTGATTATTGTAACTTACAGATGAGTTGAAGTAAAATTTGAATCATACGTTTCAAGCAACCTTCTACAAGAATATTCATTTTACCTTTTTATGTTCTTCGTTTTTCTAGAAATAAATCTTTTTTTTTTTTTTTTTGTTAATTCACTTGAGCGGAAATCTGACTCTGGAAGAACAAGGCAAATGATGTGATCCACAAGAATGTAATTATGCGTGTATAACGAAAGAGTTTATTTTCTCTTTGAAAACATTGTGAGTCCCGACCGTTTCGATCCCCTAATTTTGCAGTTAATTTAAAACAAATTGTCTCGTCATTCAACCGCAAGCCTCCAATTTTCGCCGAACTGTTTTATTTGATTTCCATTATGGTTTTTCATTAGCCACACGCGCAAAAACTTCCCGTACTACTCGACCACCGCAACGTGTAATAGTATCCACTTTTCGAATGAAACACGTGTGTATTTGCCTTAATTACCGAAAAGGAAAAAGCGAAATGGTGGAGTTCGGGAATGACCCTGACCTCAACAGCAAGAAAATACCCGGGCACAAAGGAAGCGACGCGAAAGGAATACGCACGCACGCATATACACACTCACGTACAAACACACACATACACACACACACACACAAGCTTTCGCATGTATTCATTCGTAAACTTGAGTTCAGATATTAAAAAATTAATAAGTTGTGGGAATGGTAAAAATACAACGCTCGTTTGTCTTATTTATTTGGGAAAAATCAAAGTTCACCATTCTGTGGTGCTCACGAAAAGAGTTGACGTCTAGGAGAAGATACTGTCGTTTAGTATTTTTGCAAGAACAGAAATAATTCAATGAACGTTACAAGCATATAATTTACTGTTGTTTTACACAATGTATATTATATTTAATTCCTGATTTCCAGGCCAATTCATGGCCATTATCCGCACATCTGTATACATTAGTGTGGCTCTTAGTTGCTCCAACAGCCAATTTCGGTATCAGTCGACAAGAAAATTATTTGTGCAAAATTGCATCCCAATCAAACAATTGTTGGGCGACCCCCAAACGCCTTGAAGTTGGAACATTGTGCTCGTAAGAAATAATTCTATTAAAAGCGGTAAACTTAGCTATTAATACAATTTTCATTTTTCCTTGATTTTTGTATCTCACTGAAGCAATTCTAGCACTTGTTTAAAACATTCTAAATTAAATTACTCTTAAACGGTTTGGGAAAACAGCGAATGGTGTACGCAAAGCAACATGGGTTCAGACCAAGCTCATCATGCCAACTTATAACAGTTTGCCGAGACATTTCCGAGTCGAGATGCAGGGGAAACAATGCACGCGGTAGTCATATTTCTCAAAAGCATTCGACTTAATGTCTTGCGAGCGATTACTTAATTAACTTGGAAATACAGGAATTGATACAAGTGTAATCATTTGGATCGAATCTTTCCTTCGCGGTCGCTATCAGAGAGTTAAGATAGACATTTATCATTTTGCTGAAATTCATGTGACGCCTGGAGTTGCGCAAGGACGCGTTCTAGACCCTCTTATTTTCTAGCATACGTTAATGATATTTCCGATTCTATTAATTCAACGATTAGGCTCTTCGCAGATAACGACATATTATACCGACGAACACAAGAAGCTGGAGATCGGCAGATTTTGAAAAAGGATCTCGATAAAATTATGAAATAGGCGAAATAAACTGAAATGAAAATTAATCCTACGAAATGCAAAGCTGTAACCTCCAGTAGAAAACGTGAGAAATCATCACTTGCAGATTAACCTGTGCATGAGGCCAGTAGCTTCTAGTACTTGGGGGTTGTTATTAAAAGCGATCTGAACTGGTCCGATCACATCAGTTACGTTGCGTGCAAAACTTGGAAATCACTTCATTTTGTAACGCGGATATTGAAGAAAGGAAACGCGAACACAAAGCGCTTAACGCATACTTCCCTTGTACGTCCGGTAATGGAATACAGCTCCGCGTGTTGGGGCCCGTATCGGGATTGGCAGATAAGCTTGTTGACCGTATCCAAAAGAGAGCGATAAAACTTGTAGGAAAAAAAAACAATGTTCAAACACATATGTGGGAACTACTTGGCAAACGTCGAAAGATAGCAAGGCTAGTAAATCTTACAAAGCGTACACTGGATGTAAGACGTTAAACGACGTTCGAACTAGGATAGAGCACCTTCAATATTTCGGAATAGGGTATCATCCATACAAAACTAAATACAGGAATCAAAAACCCTAAGTAGCTAAATACTATTTTACCAACCGGACAATAACTGACTGGAACAATCTACCTGCTGCAGTACTAGCGACTTTTCCTCCCAGTGTGCGTTGTTTCCGGAATCGTCTAGGGAAATGCATGTGATGGCAATATTTGTGTGTGCTGTATGTCTTCTTAGTTACATAGTAGTAATTTCCTGTAATATGTTTTCTTAACTTGTCTTTTTATGCCTTTATATGTTGTATAGGTATGTCTTTATATGTATAAGCTCTGCCACCTAGCGAAAGATCCTTATCAGGAACTAAATAGTATATTATTATTATTATTATTATTATTATTATTATTATTATTATTATTATTATTAATTATTATTATCATCATCATTATTAATTATTATTATTATTATTATTATTATTATCATTATTATTATAACCCTGGTTGGAACACTGCCATCAAACTAGGCTAGGGCCCAGTTTCGGGAACCAAGAAGTTGTTTTGAAAATGATTTGTAGAAGTTTTACTGATTTCTAGATCAATCTCCTGCTAATAAGTTGATGTATGAACAGTAAATCAAGATAATGTGACTTTATTGTTTCTAATGCCAGAAAACACTTTTGAACATACATTCGAGCAAGAATAATGTCAGAGTTCTTCTTCCATTAAGACAACTTAAAATGAACTCCAAAAAATCGAAGAAAGGGGAATGAACTACATTGTTTCCAGTAATGTGAAAGTCCGTGTCGAGTTTTGACCGGACGTCTACCTTGTCAAAATCTCCATATCTTGGACCAGAAGTTTCCCCAATCATTAAAAGAGCCGATGGAGAATTCAGAAGAACGGCCTACCCCAAGGGAGCGTTCTGGCACCGCTGCTCTTCAATGTGTATACAAATGACCAGCCCATCACGCCAAATGCTCTCCACTTCTTGTATGCCGATGATCTGGCTATATTGGTCAAGGATCGTTCTTTCGAAGGAGTGGAACAAGGACTGACTCATGCATTGGAGGAAATATCAACCTACTACAAGGAGAGTCACCTCAAACCAAACCCAGGGAAAACACAGGTATGCGCCTTCCATCTAAGATCTAGGGAGGCTAGGAGAAGACTGAACGTCACCTGGGAGGGCAAGGCCCTGGAACACACCAACTCACCAAAATATCTTGGCGTGACCCTGGACCGAACTTTGACATACAAACAGCACTGTCAGAATACATCATCAAAAGTCAACTCCAGGAACAACATCATCAGGAAGCTATGCAGCAGCCAATGGGGAGCAAATCCCAGCGTGCTCCTGACATCAGGAAGGGCTCTCTGCTTCTCTGTTGGGGAATACGCCTGCCCTGTCTGGTGTCGGTCAGCCCACACAAAGAAGGTTGATACATCCCTTAATGAGACGTGTCGCATTGCAACTGGTTGCATGAAACCAACTCCCATCGACAAACTCTACAGGGCTGCAGGAATGAACACTCCTAAGATCAGAAGAGCAAACCACGAATACTTGGAGAGGTTCAAACAGACCTTCGATGAGAGGCACGTAATGTACGGTCAGCTGGAGCCATCGCGCAGCCGACTCAAATCCAGGAGAAGTTTCATGAGGTTCACACAGCCAGAACCTCCAGACTGGTACCCACTCCGGGATCCTGAGACTACTGGAACCAGTCTGCCATGGAAATCCTGGAGGGCACTGAATAGGATAAGAACTGGAGTGGCCTCTGTGAAGACCAACCTTGCAAGGTGGGGCTACTTAGCGGAGGACGACATCTACTGTGACTGCGGAGAGGCACAGGACACCGACCACCTCACACAGTGCCCACTGTGCCCTGTTCACTGCACAGATGATGACCTCTGGAGGGGGAATGCACCTTCAGAAGACCTGGCCCACTTCTGGGCTGGAAAAATTTGAAAGACCGGACACGAAAAAGTAAAAGTAAGTCCCCAATCATTAAGCCAAAACAGCTCCTCAAAACTAGCTCAAAAATATAATGAGGGTAAGGTAGGTTCAATAGATAACGATGAACTACTTTTCTGGATTTGTGCATTACCATTTTCTCGACCTGTGTTGCTTCCTCTCGTGTCTCAAGAAAGTGCCTGAATTTTGTCGGTTATATTCCACTTTTCTACTACAGCCACTTCTTGCTCTTTCCTGACGACGTTGGAATTTCAGCCTCTCCCCCTTCAGCAATTTTTTCCGACCTTGAAAAGTTACTATTACTGCAAGATTGATAAACTTATTAATGTATTCGTATATTTCTTATTTCTTGTTTTTTTTACTTAACTCTCTAAATCTTCCCACTACAGAATTATAAAGCACAAATGCGAAACCTTGGAGAGAATAATATTATTCAATGATTTTGTATTATTTCATGATCACGTGCTATATGAGGCGTCCAGATCACAAGGGAATCAACACACGTATTAGCATTTATGATAAAAGAAGGTATAAACTGTTTACGAAGTATTTAATTTAAGGGAAATTTTTACAGTGTTCGAAACCGTCAGGGGGTTTTATAATCAGTGGCCAATTGTGGGACTTGATTCCTTTGTGAACACAATGTTTTGTAATAGTAACTTTCTTGAGAAAACAGTAAAAACACTATTCTTATGTACCGAAATCTTGATTTTTTATTTTCAATGCTAGTTGCAAAATGCAAGTAAGTATTTGTCAAAAGAAACTGTTATAAAAATCTAATTGAAGTAATAATATTCACTTTCAACGTCTTGCCCTTTGAACCTGCAGAACCTATTGTAGGAGCATTACATGGCAACTCCTTAAAAATTGGTGATCCAAAGGCCGATTATATAACAATAAAGTGAAGTCGTCCTTTTTCTTGCGGGTTGACGTTGGGTATAGAGTAGGTCTTTTTCATATAAATCTTTGTTGTTGTTTCTGTGAGACATACATACATCAATACACACTTTTAATGTTATTTTGACTTACAATGCTATTCTTACAATACTAAATCTATTTCCACGCAGAGCGTGGGCAAATGTAAGAGTACGTACGGTTAACAGTTATCGGTGAAAATGATCATAAAGACGTCGAACGAGAATCTGTTTTTGATTTGTATTGGTAATTTCTTTGTTGAAGCGAGCTTTTAGTGGATGCAATATGCTATTGAAAAAATGTTAGAAAATAAATTATTGGAGAGGTGACCTATGTGTTTGGGGATGAGTGGTATATTTAGTTCCTTGTGTAGTTGTTTATAAAACATGGTACATGGGTAGAAAATTGAAGGAATCTGTTTCGAAGTATTTGGAGTTTATTTATACTTGTGGCTAACCATTGATCGAAACGAGGCATGCGTATTACGTTGGCGGTCTGACTATTGTTGTATACAAAATTATAGCGTTATTTAGCGACAAGCTGCTTTTGGGGTTTATTAGGGGGTTTTAATTGTGCTGTGTTGCTTTTTGCTCGTTGTGCTTTTATTGTAATGCGTGAATTACCCTTAGTACCTAAGTTCATCCCGTAGTATCTATTTAATTATTTATTAAGTAGGGGATAAAAGATAAATTTATTTGAATTGCAAATGGGCATAACCCGGTGGCAGCTAATTACATGAATACGATAATACAGCTAACATGCAAATAATATAATAATAATAATAATAATAATAATAATAATAATAATAATAATAATAATAATAATAATAATAATAATAATAATAATAATAATGCCGATCAGATGGCCGAGATCGCTAAGGCAGTAGTGCCGGAGTGGTCTCGGACCAGAAGATCGCGGGTTCGAGTCCCGCCTCGGGCATGGGTGTATTTGTGTGTGTTTGTATGAGTGTGTCGTCCTCTCACCCCTCATTATCATCATCATTTCATCTTTCATACCCCCAGGACTAACAACCCTGGGGGATAAAAATCGGATCCAGCTTAATGCTGGTCCCCCCAAAGAAGTGTTCGCAAGCACCTGCCACCGTGATATTAAATGAAAAACTGAGCCACGGTAAATGCAGGTTGCTTGCCCTGCGTGGTCCTAGTCGGCCGAAACGAAAATAATAATAATAATAATAATAATAATAATAATAATAATAATAATAATAATAATAATACCGAGCGAAGTGGCTCAGTGCGTAGCGCGCTGACTTCGTAATCGGGAGGTCCGAGTTCGATTCCCGGGCCGGCCATCTTGACCGGGGTTTTCGTGGTTTCCCTCGGTCATAAGGCGAATGCTGGGATGGTTCAATAAGTCCACGATCACCTTTCACCAATATCCTATCACCTCCTAATCCATTAATAATAATCACACTTCAAGGCGTAACAACCTTGTTGTAATCTAAGGATACAGCTGAAAAGCTGATCCTGGAAGAATTACACACGTTAATCGTGTAGCGTGGTCAGTAATGGCCTATACGCCAATAATAATAATAATAATAATAATAATAATAATAATAATAATAATAATGGTACAATAATAATCATAGAAACAATAAAAACAGTTGATAAAACAATGATGATAATAATAACAATAATAATAAAAATAAAATTAATAATAAAAAGAATGATATAAAAACTAATTCATAAAACAAATTAAAAAAACAACATTGGATTTTGGTTTAGGTTAATTTGGCAAATTATTGAACAATTAATTTTGTTCAGAGGATGTTCTATTTTCTCTCTATTGTTTTATATTGATCTGCTGGATTTGTAAATTGCAGTGTCGTCTGCAATCGTACTATTTGGGTTTGATTTATTATAGGCATGTCTGATGTGTCCATATGTATGTATGTATGTATGTATGTGTGTATGTATGTGTGTATGTATGTATGTATATATATGGTAAATAATGCTGACAAAAGAGGGGATCCTTGGCACAGACCTGCTATTATTTTACGGGGATATGATTTGTTTTTTTAGTGCCACTTTCTACATGCAACTATATGATATTCGTCTAGTTAATATAAGCATCAACTGTTTTTTTCTGTTTGTTAAAGCATTCGTCAAACGTGTAATGGGTAAGAAGTCTGATAATATAACCTTAATGACCGTAAACATGGAGAAGTATTCTTTACTATTCTAATGATATCCATGGGCTAGTAAATGTGATATTTTCCTAGTTGCTTTTTTTTTAGTAGAGTAAACTCACCTCTATTAAGCAAGAATGAATGCCTTGATACTAAATATTTGTGATGAATAGCTGACACCTTCATGTTAGTAGGTTTTTATAACTTCGTGAGAGATAATGTGTTTCCGATAGTGAGTTCCTGTTTTTGTCAGTACAGGAATCTGAATACAGGATTATTTGTTCATGGGTAGAGGCATGTGATTTAAGTTGATGCAAACGTTAAGTTGATGAACCTCGATCTTGAGATTCTTGATTGTAGCGGAAACCAAGGTTCTCTAGAGAATGTGGTAACACAGACATAAATAATATATGCGAAGATGAATACACATGTTACCGTTGTGCTCTAAAAAAACTGTTTACCTCCGAGCACAATAGGTTGTCAAATTTATGCGTTTTCTTTTACAATTTTGAGCCATTCATCATTCAGGTCCTAAATATATCTAGATGGTGATTTTAAATATGAAATATGTCCAAAATATTCAAAAGAAATTTGAGTCTCTTGTGCACTGAACGCCACATATGCAACTTACATATTACGTATTCGATAACGATTTGGCTCGCAAATGTCCCGGGATGTACGGTACCATAAAAGTTGTAACGATACTCCTGAGAATGTCAGTAACTTTGATGAAACTATTCTAAACTAAGTTGTTCTGAAACCTTACAAATTTCAAGGAAACTTGTTTCCAAACATGTTTCGTGTAACAGTGTGTTACCGAATCAGAAATGTTCTTTCCGTTAATTCACAATACTCAATTTTCTAGTTATTGCATGTCGCATACTCTCATACGCTGGTTCCTCGCCTTTACAGAGATAAGAAACACACACACCTGTTTAACGACTCCGAAAGAAAAACAAAAGATTGAAACGTATTATAATAAAACCAACAAATCATGTACTATTTTTATATTCTCTTACCTTCAAAATAAAAATTTTCTCATCTTGAGTGAACACACAACTTTGTCAGCATTTTTCATTCATACGATTCCAGCAATGCTCACTATAAATAATTGCGATGCCTTGAGAGTTCTTCGAGGTCAAGAGAAATTGCCAGTTGTGACTTACCTTTGAGATTCGTATGAAAGGAAAACGCGTGATGTCGGAGCTAAGCACTCAAAGACTATTTTGAACCTGAAAGGACGAAGACGTATCATAAAATTTACATCTTGACAGTTGAATTTCAAAATACGTATGCTTATGTTAAACTTTGTCGAGATGGAAGGATTGCTCATGCCTCGGCAGAGTTGCTGTCCGGAAGGTCCTCGGGTTCGCAGCCCGATAATAGCAAAATTTCGACATTAGCAACTTAACCAGGTCGAATTCAACTCCAGATCTGGACGAGAATTGTAGGTGGTCGGCTGCTTTGACCACCTGTTTCCCGAGGTTTCTCCGATCAATACTAGGTGAGTGCCGGAGCTGTACCTCAATAAGTGGGCTATGGACTGCCGGCGATCTTTCCTACCTCATCCTTGATCCCTTCCCCAAACCAGCAATTGGAAGCTCAGAGTTAGTCCCGGCAGGTGCGCGCCGGTGTTCTGCTGGCCGATATACCTGGAAGGGGAAAACTTCGACGCGTAAGTCGACGCTGGATATCAAGTTCCAGCAGGGGAAGAACACCACTTCCCGTCGCTGGACATCATGAGCACTACACCCACGGAGTAAATGTCTATAGCAGTTGATGTGCCCACAAACATTGAATAATAATCAAAGCCATTAAATCCATGAACGTAATCTGTAATGTTCTAAAATACACAATCTATAATGATGTAAATAAAATACATGAACTTATCTCTCGTACTTTCATAATGTCATGTCGCATTTAAGCCATTAGTGCACAGAATATTTGTTTCTTAATTTTCATTTTTTAAACATTGAACTTGATTATTTTTATTTAATGAAATGGTTTAATATAAAAACAAATTTATAACATATCAGTCAGTAGTATGCCCTGTACCATAAAATGGTACGCTAGGCACCAATGAGAGCAAAATAAAAAAAATGTATTTGTATTGATTGTTTATTTATGAAAATAAAACATAATAATTTTATTTTGTTTAAAAATACTAATATTGGTTCGAAATGACAAGAAAATGCACTCTAGCTTACAAGATACTCAATTAAACACATAATACAACATAACATTTTCTGCTCTGAGCTTCAGTGCTGCAACCTGCACTACTCTTCTCATCTGGAATTTTTAGAATCAAATAATCCCGACGGTCAAAACGTTTGTCATTTCTGTTTATTTGTCAAGATGTTTTGCCTGGTCCTTTTGATGGCACAATATTTTTCGGGACACCTGCACTAGTTCTCTTCGAAAATTCAGATGGGTGATTAGCTGCTGTGTTCGGAATGTTTGCCAGGCATTGTGAATGACTACGTCGATCAACCATGAGAATAAATGCGAGTACCACTGCGGCTTATGTATATGATACTGACCGATATTCTGGTCTATTTTGCCATTACCTTCCATACATTTATTGTATTTGGTAAGAAGGAATGAATGAGGTACTTGAATGTGTGTGTTTTTTGTCTATGCTTGTCTTTTCACATTAGTAATAACATTTACTCCGCAGATATCGATGCTACACCTAATGAAAAATTATCATTCCCCTTACAGAGAAATATTCGTTGTCCTTAACTTTGACAGAAATAATACTACCCATTTCATCCTTCAACATTTCATCCTTGCTTAGTAGTGGGCAGTTATTTTTTATTCGTTTTTCTCTTATCGTATTTGTATCTCAGTATCCGTTTTTTTTAAGTGTATTAACAAATTGAAACATGTGAATAAGTTGTCACAGTAGAAATGAAATGACAGATTTTTCACTTCGGGTGTCATACTGTTTATCATTTTCTAAGAAAAGCTTATTTGCCAAAACGTTTTGCCTGCTTCCGAATTAGCTGTTAAAGCCATTCCCTGATATATTTCGAAGGGTATTAAATATCTTCTAGGAGTATTCAAGGACCCACCCTTGCACACAAAGGGCTAAGGCTCTCCTGGAATACATTGGTAGGATTGAAATCAGTATTATTTATGCACCGCATAAATAGTAAGAGATGTTCAATAATATTCCTTCTCGTGAGATTATATTTACAAGCTAATTGTAAGTGTTACTATTATTTCCCGAGTAATGCCTTGTCGAAGGCTATCAGTTAGAATCAAAATACCTATGAAACATCTAATTTAATCTGTTAAAAATTTAGGATTTGAATAGATCTTATTTAGAGCGTACCTAGTACACTCTTTAACAAGGATGCTGAATTAAACATTATCCACAAATAATTCAAAGAAATCAACTACATACCCAGCTTCAATTCTAGAAACATTTGAAAGAACGAATTCCCGATTACAGTATCCAAAATGCGTGTCGTGGACGTATGCGTGGGATCACTTCATAAATAGAAAAGAAAGTGATATTCATGAGAAGCAAGTACTAGCCTATCAAGTAAAGAGACAACTCAATCAAAAAGAAAAAGATACCGTTCAATTGAAAGTTATAAATGAAGAGAAATGGCTACAACACTAAGAATCTATGGTTCAACCCACTGGAAGAAAAGGAAGAACATGAAGAACAAAAGAAAGATAATATTGATCCACTAACAATAGAAGAATTATTACAAGTATTAAAAGAAATGAAATGTAGAAAATCTACTAGTTTAGATAATATAAACGTAGAATTACATAAGTGTGGAAGCACTTTTCTCCATTTAAGACTGTTACATCTATACAATCAGTGTTGGATAAGAAGTACGATAACAGATGAATGGCAAACAGCCCGAATAATATCTGTTTTTAGAAAGGGGGATCGAAGTAGCTGTGAAAATTATATAGGTATTAGCCTCTTAAACACAACATATAAAATCTACAGTAAAATGATCCAAAAGATTAAGACGTTAGCTGAAGTTATATTGTTAGCAGAACAAAATGGCTTCAGAAAGGGAAGACAATGTACAGACAATGTTTTTATATTGAACCAAATAATAGAGAAAAGAAGATAGTTTAATTTAGACACGCATATTGCATTCATTGATTTTGAAATAGCCTTCGACCATGTAAACAGGAGAAGATTATGGGCCA